>JALBCR010000968.1:0-265000 GCA_030710515.1 Abscondita cerata
AAATTCCTAAACAAAAAATAGTTATTTATGTGGTCAAAGGACAAAAAAGTGCACTTTTTATACCGAGACTGAATTTGCTGGCCGAGGCGTTAGCCGGGCCAAGCAAACAGGCGAGGTTATTAAAAGCACTTTTTTCCGAGGTACATATTAATTTTTTCCGTTGACCTTAGAATTAATTAATTTTCTATTTGTTCACTTCTTGTTTACTGAAAACGAAATGTTTAGTAATTTTTAAACAAAAATTTTACGTTTGTTCTGGATTTTACTGTACCTAATGTTCACTTCACCGTTCAGTATTGTAAATATTTGTGTCAAAATTTATTAAAGGAAATAAAAAAGCTCCAGCGTTCGAATATTGTACCGATAAAGCATTTGTTTACAACAATCACATATTTTTTATAAGAGCACTTGATTATGATAGGTAATAGGTAAAACATGTACTTTTTATAATTTATTAAAATAATAAAATTGCATTTAGGTAGTGTTATTTTGAAGTATATTTAAAAATGTAGTTATAGTTGGAAGCCTACCCTCAAAATTAATGCATTTCTTTTTAATTGTTTATGATCAAAGATGTAATGAAGTTTCTCCTATTAAACACTAAAGTCGATTCTCTACTAATTGGACATATAATAGTTATAAGACTGAGTTTGTACCGTGGTCAGACTTATAATCATTTTATATTCAATAAAAATATTGCCTACCGTAAGGAAAGTATGCAAACGTAATTTTTGATTCACTCCGAAATGTTTCAAAAATGTAATAATCTTCTGTCAGCTTATTGAAAACTGTGGAAATTCACCTTGTTTTTGTGTACGAATAAATCTTGAACCCAGTAATGTTGATGGCTTATATGATTCTATTTTTGTTTCCTTCAGACAGAATCCCAATATTCAAATGATTTTCACAAGTAATTACTGTTCCTTGTGTTTTCCATTAGCATTATTACCCATCAATCAAATACAGTAATAGAAAGGTTGTAACTAATCTACTGTAAGTTTTGTATTTTATGATCGTGAAAATTTTGTATCGGAACTCGCTTCTGTATCAAAATGTTACCTAATAAATTGTCATAAAGCAATCTTCAAGTCAGCGAATTTTTGACTTACCTTTTATAAATGAATCCAACTTTTAACCCTTCGTCAGGCGCATGTATTTTTGGAACACAGCTAGTCGCGTGGCGTCCAATAGACGCCATTTGATATTTTTGCAATTGTAAAGCTTATATTAAGTTAAACTTTTGCATTTATGCAATAATTAATACTAAAAGAAAGTTGAGTTCAAAAAATTGTATATTTACTTAATTTTAAAACAAACAATAAGTACTCAAACTATACCTACTAATACTTAAGAAACATACATGAACAATTAGTTACAATTTTCCATATTTTCAGTACATATATTGCATATGTTGGAGGAATGTTACAAACATATAAAGTTATTACATCTTGTGTATTTATATTTTTGTCATACGATCGCAAATGTTAGCATCGTTTTCGATTCTGCACTTGACACTTCTTCTTTATTAGTTTCTGATAAGCGTGATTTCTTTGAGCTACTGGGTTTTGAGAGAGTGCCTTCTGTTTCTTCTTGTACACTAACATTTACAATTTTTTACTAAGTTCTCTGGGTAACTGTTGTACTTCCGATCTCTTCTTCAAATGTTCAGTAGTTAACTCTCGAACAAGAGCTTTTATAAAATATCTTCGCTTGACTAAGGCAGGATTACAATTTTCTTTATAAATTATATAAGCATTTATTGCAGCTAAATTCATCATGGTTGTAAAATATTATCATAGGCCATCGATTGGAATTTCTTTGAACTGAGTAGGTTGCACATAGTTTATCTACACAATCTACTCCTGACTTTGTGGCATTATAAAATGTAATAATTTCTGGTTTTTTGCTGTTCCAGTGTCTTGATTTATCTCTCCAGCAGAGTGGTGCATAGAAGAAACAATAAAACTGTTTTCCTAGGTTTATGAATATAGGAAACCAAAGTACAGTTTTCCTGAAAACCGAAGGCAGTACTATGTACTTCACGCTTTTGTGGGGCTACAAGAAACCGGAACCTCTCTTTTCATTCTTTCTGATCGTGCCCACATGTCGTAAGACGATCATTTTTAGTAAATCCATTATTAGTTCATAGCTTGTGAACCAATTATCGGCGGTAACATTACGTCCACTTCCACTGATAACTGAACACAATCTTTTAACAATTTCATGTGGACTATTATTCTTTTGAAAAGGCCCTCTGGTTGTTTGCCAACATACACCTCTAAATTTGCGGTATAAAAACTTTTGCATCCACGAGAGAAAAATTTTAATCCCATACTCCAGGTTTGGTGAATATACTGCTTGAAACTGCAGCGGCCTCTAAACTTAGATAACATCTCGTCTATAGTGACATATTCACTTACTGAATAATTATTTTGGCAGTTTTAACAAATTTATCAAATATATCCCTAATAGGTGCGAGTTTGTCTAATAACTTCCTCTCAATTCGAGTTTCTTTGTCATCAAAACGAATCATCTGTAAAAGAAAATGAAAGCGTTTTTGTGACATAACCATGCGAAATAATTCTACTCCTGTACCATACGTGGTCCACAGGTCGTTTGAGTTTAGTTTGCTATTTCTAAGTAGGCCAGCCAAATACAACAAACCTAAAAACGCTTTCATTTCTTCTAAATCGGTCAATTTACAATCTCTTTCTTTGATAAAATAAATTTGTTCGTGTTTTGGACAATTATATTGACAATCTCCAAAGTGAAAATATATTCCAACAATCCAACACGGTTTTAGCGTGTTTAGCGCAACTCCTAACTCCTGGTCGTTGACTGACAAAATTATGTGAGCGCGTTCTAATATTTTTAGCAGGTGTATTTAGTTTCCATTTAGTGGTATTATCTCTACCAAATATCAGATTTCTGTTTCCCCTACCATCTTCGTCGTCCACATCGTCAATTTCTTCAAAGTCTTGATTTGAATCTGTGTCTTCTACTTGTTCTTCAATATCGTCATCTTCGCTTTCACTTTCGGTATCGACTCCATCTGATGCTTCTGAAACCGGCGACTCTAAAGCAAGGCTTCGCAAGTATTCCGCATCTTTTCATCAAACGGATTGAATATTTGCCTTCTTTCCATCTAACGATTTAATTTGCAACAATATATTGTAAATTGAGCTTGTAAATAAAAATTTTCAACTTACCGTTATAGAAAAGAAATGTATAAAAGTAATACACTAATCGCGTGGCGTCTGTGAGACTCGTAATGCACAAAATGTTAAATATTTGACAAACGCTTAACTACACAACCGCCCAAACTCAATTAGCAGTAAATAAGTAAGAACTCGAGAGGTATGTAACGGCACAGTACTTTAATCATGCGCATAAGAAAATCGTAAACAAAAGTAAAATCGGCGGAGTCTAATAGACGCCACGCGACTATCGAAGGGTTAAAGAAGTTAAAGTGTTACATATTGAAAACAATGTATCGAGTATTGTGAGATTACAACCAGGGATTGAGAAATTGAGGTTATAAATGGTAGTAAACAAACAATATTCTGCAGTATCTAAAATGTTTCAGTATTACCTAAAGTACTGTAATATCCTATGTAGTCACTAAATTCATCCTTTCTTAAAAATGGGTTTTCATACTGGTTACTTCGACTTTATTTAATTTGACATAAAATGGTAATTGACATTGACACAATGTTTGGCGGACGAAAAGTATTACAGTTAAAAAAGTGTTACTTTATGATTATTCAGGAGTACGTAAAAAAACTCAATTTTATAATGAGGTCGACGGAAAAAAAATATTCAAATGAAATTTGGTAGGCATGTTCAGCATTTCGAAGTGGTCATTTAGAATTTTTTTAATTTTGAAAAAACCTGGACAGATACGGGGGCCGTTTAAAAGTTTGACAAGTTTAAATTTTGTTAAGCTGTAACTTTAGAATATTCTGATGCAGCTCATATCATAACCCATACTTTTCCTTAAAAGCTTCTCTTAACGTTTCTTTTGATTTTGCGTAGTTTTTAAGATATCGTCACTTTTATAAACTAATACATGATGACAAAAATTGCGTTAGAAACAAAAATTTTATTTTTTTAACTTTAAAATTACAAAGATTGAAATGAAAAAGACAGAATTAAATTAATTTTAAATTGAATTATCACAACGCTAGTTCAAAGTGCATGCCATTGGCATCAATGCATTTTCACATCTCCTGACTTTTGAGTTTACGTCAGCTGATATTTGGTGCAATATTTCACATACGTCTTCAATTAAATTCACTAGCTCATCTCTCGTATTAATGGGATTTGAATAAACCAAACCCGCAACAGTACCCCAAACAAAATAATCCAGGACATTTAAATCCGGAGAGCGGGGCGGCCAGATAGCTGGTCCTTGGTTAGGAATGTATCCCTGATCTGGCGCCCAGGCATACGCCCAATCCACCTTCGAGGAAAGTGTGTGTCACACCACTTCGAACTCTTCTGCCATAGTGTGGGGGCGCACCATCCATTTGAACGCATGACTGGACTCAATCGTTTAGAGGAACGTCCTCAAAGTAATTGGGAAAATCTTCTTTCAAGAAGGCTAAGAAACGCTCTGAATTTAGTCGAGGTAGTAAGAAATAAGGCCCAATTAAATTATCACCAAGAAATCCTAGCCAAACATTAACACTAAATTCGGTTTGAAAGGAATGCGGCCTAATTTCATGAGGATTTTGGTGAGCCCATATGAAAATTGTGGAAATTTACTTTCCCTCTCGTGTAAACGTTGACTCATCAGTCCAAATAATTTTTCTTGAAATAAATAGTTTCCATCTATTGAATTTAACATCCATCGACAAAAAAATTAACACGTTTAGGGGCTGGAAGTAAATCTTGAACCGGTTGCAGATGGTACGGTCTTCTTTGATTCTTGTGGAGTACCCGTAAAATCTTACTTTTGACACTGTAACATGTTGTTGCCGTAATAGTCGAACAGCATTTTGAGTGCTTATCTTTGTTATCTTCATTAAATACATTTAAAATATCTTCTTCATTTTTGCGTCTTCATTTCTTGAGTCTTTCTTAAGCCACGTTCACGAAACTTCTGATGGGTACTAATAAATACTCGGAGATTGAGGGCATGTTCCATACACAAAATGAATATCTGCGTATACGCATTTGAATATCTTACACCGGTCATTTTTCTTACTTATATTTTTCTTTTTACATTTTTATCTTACTTACATCTCTTTGAAGTTTTTAACTTTTATTTAAAGTTGAAATGACAGACAGTAAACAATAATAAACGAATGTAGCATTAGTTCACGGTTACCTTTAATTAATAAAATTTGGTTTCTAACGCAATTTTTTCGTCATGTATTAGTTTATAAAAATGACGATATCTCAAAAACAACGCAAAACAAAAGAAACGTCAAGAAAAGCTTTTCTAAGGAAAAAGTATGGGCTATGATGAGCTGCATCAGAATATCCTAAAGTTACAGCTTAACAAAATTTAAACTTGTCAAACGGCTCCGTATCTGTTCCAGATTTTTTCAAAAATTGAAAAATTCCCAAATGACCACTTTGAAATGCTGAACATGCCTACCAAATTTCATTTGAATAACTTTTTCGTTTAGGAATTAAAATAAAAACTGGTTTTGGGGAGCACTTTAGGTCGCTAAGCTCCGCTAGGAGGCACTTTTAGTCCATAGTTTATATGACACTTTGGCCTTTATTTTTGATGTACTTTCCACCCTTTAAGTTTCCTACAATCAATTCTAACCACCCTGTATATTCGCTTCTTTGTCTGCCTTGTAATTTGTCTATCCCACAATACTAGGGAATTTAGAGATCTAGTAATGGCTCTTCCTTCATAATTCTACAATTAATCTCTTGACTACTGCTCCCGCTCTTGTCAATAATACTCCCAAATATTTGGTTTTTGTTACTCCATTTATATATTTTTTCTAATTGCAAATTTGAGTATCATAGTTTTTTATTAGCAGACATTCCGTTTTATTTTCATTTATTATTGAGTCTGTATTTTTCATATGACTTTTGTAGTTTGGTGTCGATGTGGAAGCTTTTTTTAAATCATCCATATCTTCAGCTATCACGATTTGGTCATCGCAAAGTATAGAGAGTATAGAAAGTTTTCCTATCTGCAATCCAATATTTCAACATTTTCTTTGCCACCCATATAGGCTCTGTCTAAGTATATTTTAAACAGAGTAAAAATAACCCACACCCTTGTCTGACAACTTTCGTTGTTTGGATTTTGACCCCAACTATTCTCATACAGTTGCATTGTTGCTTGAATTAATGTTTGATTTATCTCAAGGTTGTCCATTTCTTTCCATAGCTTTTCTGTTGGCACATTATCATAAAGCTTTTGAGATTCTCCTACTGGTTCTGAGCTTTATTTTGTAAATACACTGTAAATACAAGTTTCTTTTCCGTTTTATTTTCTGTTCGATGCCTTTGTCTACCAGTATGGCTTATTTTCTTTTCCTATAGTCCTAACGCTTCTTTGCGGCTTTTTAATGCTATTCTTGATATGGTATTCATATTCTTCTTCTGTCGTTCTATTTCTCTCTTGAGTTTCTCATCCAATCTTCTTTGGTATAGGTATACTGTACTTTTATTTTGCAGACTATTTATGTTGATTTTCTTTTCACTTTTGTGTTTATACTCTGGTTGATTGTCATTACGTTGGGTTTGCTGATTTCTGTGTGGAACATATATTTTAGCTGCTACTAAATAATGATCGCTGCCACATGAAGCACCTCTCATCACTCTTACATTTTGTATTCTAAGTTTAGAGTCTTGTCTTACAATAAAGTGGTCGATAATGGATTTCTTTTTTCCTCATGCCAAGTGTATTTGTGTAAAATCCTTATGGTAAAAAAATGCGTTTGTTATTTGTAGTTTGTTCCGTACATATGTCAATTAATCTTTCACGGTTTTTATATATCTTCTCCATGTGTACCTACTACGGGACTATTTTTTTGTTTGCCAACACGGCATTAAAATCCCCCACCAGTATTATTTCATGTCTGTCGGGTATCTTTTCTAAGACCTCTTGCAAGCTGTTGTCGTATTTTTCTTTCTTCTGTTGGCATAAATTTTCATTTGGTGCATAAACTCCTACAATGGTTACGTAATGACCTTTATTTCTTTTATTAATTGTTATAATATGTTCGTTAATCGGCCCCACGATATTATTTGTTTTTGTAGTTTCCTTTTTATAAGTATGTCGATCTTTCGCTCTTCATGACTTCACTGTAGCAGTGTATATATTTCTTTGTGTATTCGGTCCCATGTCCTTTCTTTTTTGTCTCCGACAGGATAGCGACGTCGATGTTATTATTGATCATTTCTTCCAATAACTTCTTGTTGTTTATTTCTAATTCCTTTGATATTCCAATTCCTATTTTCAAAATCTACTTTCGTTGCTTTAGTCGACATCTAATTTTCCATCCGGTTTTTTCCGAGGCATTACTCCTGAGTTTTTTTAGCTTTTTGTTTGTTTTTTACATAAGTGGAGTGCTGGTCCACTGTATAACCCCCGTTTCAGAGGACCATTTCTTCCGTTCCCGATAGCCCTGACCTGATTCCCACACAAGGGCTGGGCTTACCCAGTCTTCCTCAGAGTTGCTCAGGTTACCGAGATTCACTACTAGAAGGTGTGAGTCTGGAAAAAATAAAGTAGGTTAAAAGTTATTTCTTTTGCGATAACACACAAATTAACATTTACATTTCTAATAGTATTTTATTTCAAACTGAAATATGAATAAGAGGTTCAAAGTGTCTGCTATATCTTCAGCTTCGTATATTGACATGGTGTCTTCTATTGCATTTAATTCACTACAACTCTGCGCATGTTTCTCGCAAAGGACCAACCAATTTTTTATTAAAGCTTCCAATGTGATGTGCAATTCAACTTAAGGTGGTTCAATACTTAATAGGGATAATTGTTTTTAATAGTTAAAATAGACAAACAATTTATTATTAGAAACAAGTGGAGATTTTAAAACCACCATAAAAGCTCTTACTTTCGAATATTATCTGAAATAGTAAACGACAACGTTTTTACATTTATTACGTCTTAACAAACAATTTATTGCGTATCATTCTCAATGAAATTTACATATGTACCTATTAACAGAGTTTAATTGATTTTGAAAATATTATTGTAATGTTTTTGTATTTGGAATACTGTTAGGGTAACTAAGGACACTTTTATAACTCGTTTTTTGTACGTACACTCCATTCAGTATACAGGATGGGGCACTACCAAGGAATTATTCTGTGGAACTTATAAAACAAGTAATGTAAGTTCCATTTAAGTTAAGCAAGTTCTTTAAGTTTTAAGTCGTTGGTGTTATGTGGTAGTATTAAAAACACCTTGTACATCATACCATAATATTAAATATTGCAAAAAGGATGTTGAAGGCTATTAGTAAGGTGGTGTAAGTCAAAGTTGCTTGTTCTTATTTATCTTGAAGTTATTTCAATTTTTAGAGGGTCTGCAAATCAGGTAAAATAGAGTTATTTCCGAAACGGTAGGGGCATGTTAAAGAACATACATTATTTTTTATTGTACAATTGTACAAAATAGAAAAAAATACAGGGTGATTCCCTTCAAAATAACCCCTACTTTAATATGATGCGTGTTTATGGAGCACTCTGTACAATCCAAAATATTTTAAATGTTATTTTGAATAATCTGGACATATTAAGTTTAATCTTAACTTTTGTGGTTAATTTAGTATACAGGAAAGTCTTTGAATAAAATTGGTGAAGCCAAAAAAAGCATTTTCAATAAATATTTCCAAATGTTTGAATTTTTATTTAAATAAATGTTGTTTTAATTTACTTATATACAACTTATCTTGAAATAATTTATTGAAAAACAAATTTTTTGAATAGGTTAAAAGCATTTTAATTCTGTCAATAAAATCAAAGTTTAATTTATATTTTTATTTGCAGTTTTATGCAATTTAAAACTCAGCAAATATGCTATCAATCCTTGCTTATTCCTTGCTTATTTAAAACCAAATTAAGTAAAAACAATATTTTTAAATCTTAACATATAAAGCGACATTTTTCATAAACAAAAGTAGGTGTCCAAATGGTTCACTTTCCTTAAAAGTAAAAAGTTTTGGAAATGTAACAAGGGGGCTTTCCATAAAACACGTCACGCAATATTTAGCTTTGTAGACCCTACCCCCCTCTTCGTCACTCTGTGTGTCATGTTTTCTGCAACCCTAATAAATATAACGTCACCAAATGCTAGAGTCCCCTTTATTGATTGATTGATTACGCCATTATTCTCAAAGTACTCCATTAGAAGATTATTTAAGTTTCTTTTTAAAACAATTACATATATGTTTTAATAATTTAACATTTAACGTTTATTTTCTGTAGATTAGTTTTCTAAACTACCAGACGTATAATTTTGGTGCCTATTTAATATATGTTATTATTCCAAATGTTGATTTTTAATAGTGTTTTTGTTTATTTCAAAATTCTTTGTTAAACTACAAAAACTAATTTAATTCTGATTTATACTCTATAAAAATTTTATTAATACGGTGATTAACACTTTTATTTTCAATAAACACATATAGTACGTATTATATGTTGCAGGGTGTTTCTGAAAGTTGTGTACATGGTTTACCAGAGGTGTCTCTGGCTCAAAATAGACCGTTCGACACCAATTTACCTATAACTAAAAGTGCACCATAAGGGCGCCAGAAGGCGTCAAACTTTCCAAAAAAATATTTGATATTCGGAATAACTCGAGAACGGTTCGACGGATTTTGTTTCGCTTTCGTATGTTGGTTGTGTGGTTCTGAAGACATTTTCTGTGTAATGTGGACAAATTTCTGACCGTTTACCCTAATCACATGAAAACATGTAATGTTACTAACAAACCAAGTTATGGGTGAAAAGGTTAACAAACTGCTATAAATGCAGGGGTTGTGATATACACTGGTTGGGAGTTATGACAAAGTTGGGCGTTATGAAGAAAGAAACGTAAGTTACTTAAGACCACACCATCTTATGTAATTAACAAAATAGGCACCGACATATCAGGGTGTGAAACATCGCCATATACTGAACCGGAGTTTTCCAATCTTCCATTAAAAAGGGTCAAAAAGTACCATAGTGTCCTGTCAAAATAAAGAAATCAAAGGAATTAAAACCGATCCATACTCCACTTCTACACATCCTTTAGTCGTCTTCATAATTGTATTTTCTGTTTACTGCTAGATTTCATTGTTTATTCTAAATTGCGAATAATCAGCGAAGTGGCTTACCTCTGGTGGCGAAAATATCTTGTGTAATTCTAACCTTAAATTTCGTATAACATTCAATGGGCTGTCAAAGTATCAAGAGGTTTTAGTTTGCAATTTGTTTTCCCACTGTCAAAAGTGACGAATGCTCCCGAGATAGAGTAGTAAAAATGCCATTTTGGAAGGTCATCTGTTGGGCGTGATTTTTCCCAATAGTTTTATAAACGTAAAACTTAAAGACAGCTAAATATTTAATTTGATTTTTCGACTAAAAATGTATTATAATTGTAGCATTAAAGGTAAATAGTTGGTGCGGCATCTCTTACCACGTCATATCGTAGCACGTCAAAGTAATAATAATTTATAATTTGCCAACAGATAGTGTAAACTGTAAACGATACAAAAGTAAATGTTTCAATCGCCTGCTGTCAATTACACAAGATATTTGTATAATTACAAATAAGAACGTAGGATTTGAATTACTGCATTTATTAATATTTATTCGTGCTTTAAATAATTGTTGCCTTGATCTTACTATATTTACACGTAACTGGATTATATCTATACTTGAAGAATAAAAAAACATCATATATAAAACTACATCCAGTCATTACTGTTTTATTTATTTTATTTATTAATAATTTCTGGTTGCTGTCTCTAACTATACAGGATTCGCCATTTCTCCGTCCTTGGTTTCTTGGGCCTTTGCATAAATGTTTAGTAGTGTAGTCTAGTGTATTTCTAGAAAATCCTACTTCACAGGCAATGAAAAATAGAATAAAAACCGCATTAACTAACGTCATAAATAGCCAAAATGTTGAACAGAGTTGAAAATAATTTTTTTTTTCATTGTTGGTTGTCTCCATTTTATGTTTTTGTTTAATTTACAAAGCCTATTAGATTAAACCTGCTTGATTAAAACAGTGTTGGTGTTATATGGTATGATAGAGAATTAAAAATACTAGTTAAAAAAATCGAAGGTACCTACCATATTAAAAAAATGAGTTTCAGCAATTTGAATATTAGTGCTTTTATACAAAATAAGTATAGCGAATTAGAAATTTTTTAGATTATTTAAACACTTCTGACATACATCTACGAATTTACAAAACAAATTCCAAAATTTCCAAAACACCAGTTTTGTGATTTTTTCCTATGCTGAATTTTAAAGAAAATGCTTTAAAATGGCAATCCCTCAAATCAATTGAAAATATTTTTATCTAAATTTAGTCTCTATCGAAGAGAATAAAATAATTGATGAGTTGCTATTTAAACAACTGTAACTTTATGCTGCCCAGTGGAAACTAAACACCCTTTATAAACATTTTTTTAAATATGGAGCTTTTTAGTAGAAATGAGTACAGTAGTAAACATTTTATGCTAACATTTATACAAAGGCACTAGAAACCGAGGCCCGAGTAATGACGAACACTAAATACTGAAATTTTACACATAAAATGAACGAAAATTGAAATAAAATGTGATCAAAAGTAATATGAAGCTAAAATCAAAACACTGAGAGATGACGAAATACTCGAATAAGAAATAAAAAATATAGTAAGAGCTCAGTACAAGAAATAAAGAGGTAGAAAATTAAATGGGAAAAATCTGCAAGAAAGATAAAATATAACCAAACATGGTTACATTGTCGTTTATTATCTTATATTCGCGGTTTTTTGATGTCACTTTCGCCCATCTTCAGAAAAAAATTCCTATACAGTGTGTTCATTTTTATTAGCATACCAAAGTTGTATTTTTTAAATAGAACACCCTATATTTCATTGAATATTTGATTATACTCCAAAAGTTACACAATTTTGTAATACTTATTATGGGTTTATTTTAAATGGTTTTTGAGTTACTGGGAGTTGTGAAAATAGTTGGGAGTTGTGACAACATGCACAAGTTGGGAGTTATGATCAATTCTTGAGTTGGGCGTTGTGAAAATTGGGCGTTGTGATCAGGCCCCATAGACAGAACCAATCATAAGGAATTTGGAGAAATTCAGTAATTTAAGGTTGAAGTTGTACAGCAAAACGAGCAAGTAAATACTATCAACACTATCAGGTGGAGGTACAGCAAATCCATTTTCAGTTTGCTGCATTTTAATTGATGGAGGTAAAAATCCGTTAGGAAGTGGCGTATCACAAAGCTGTAACGATCTGTTAAACGGTAAAATTATAGGAAGGGTTAAGAGCGTTTGCGGACGACAGAGCGTTCACATACGGTGCCAGAAGTATGACCACATATTCAAAGAGATGTTAAACCCATACAGCAATGGTTTAATGCTAATAAATTGTGTATAAATATTAATAAAACAAAAATAATTAATTTTAGTTTAAAGGATGAAACCGTTTCAGAAAATGAACTATCTATAAAATACCATTTATCAAACTGCCCTATAATACCTAATTTTAAATGCAGCATAATTCAAATAAGTAAAAAGAAAAATATTTAGGATAAATAACATTAATAAATAGACAATAATCCTTAAATGGGTAAGTCATATAAAAAGTCTTAACATAAACTGTATTTTATGATAAGGAATATATACTATTTAAGAACAATTTTAGATTTATTGAAATCTGTTTATTATGCCTTTGTTCATTCAAGACTGCAATATGGTGTGGCGTGTTGGGGTGCTGCGTTTGATACCGTTTTCAAGCCAATTATATTCATTCAAAAATCCGCGTTCGTATGATAACATAACCTCGATTTAATGAATTTAATTGAATTTTGTTTATGAAATTGAAATTTGACTTGATTATTAATTGAAGATTCTAACGATTCTAGTTTTTAGTTCGTAACTCAGATTTCTCGAGGAATCTGAAATGTAAACTCTTATTGACCGTATAGAATTACATTCATTCCTAAATTTATCGGCTAACTTTGCTTTCGTTTATTTTCAATTTTTCAAGTCTCATATAGGTACAAAATCAAATTAATAAGTAATAAGGGTATCGAATAGGGGAACTTCTTATAAAACTGTAGAACGTTTAAAATTCTCAATTTTTTTCGAATCCTTTTATTATTTAAGTTATTTTGGGTGTGTCGTTATTTTATCCATTTTCTAATTTATTGCCAAATTTTAATTGATTAATTTCCCATTTTCTATCTGAATTTGCAGATTTTACTGAGTGTTATCCACCTTTCCACTGCTATTCTTTAGATACACAGGGAAATTTATACATATACAGTGCGGTGGAATAAGTATCCCCCCCTAACTCTTCTTTTTATGTTGTAAGAAAAAGCTCAAACTGGTCCATTTTTATATTAAACATAGTATGTTATGACATAATATTTTCGAATCTGACATGATCCCTCTTCATGGGGGCGTCACCACTTTGATTTCTTTAAATAAGAAAGTACACTCATGAAATTTAAAACTTGGACACCACAATTTCTGTAAACAAAAGTTTGCACATTGTGAAGCGGCTTAAGGGTATCATTTACAATTCTAACAGCAGGTAGTCTCAGCAGGGGTTATCTTATAGAAGGACTGTAGAATGAATCATTACACTAAGCACGTTTTAGAAAATAGGTAATTTACGTTGCTTACTTAATTTTTTCTTTAAAGAATATATTTGAAGGTATCGCTAATTAAACACCATAGCTCGATTAATTATCGAATCAAAATTTTGTTTAGGAAATGTTTACAAAATAAAATTAGAAATAATTTTGATTTAAAAACGTCTACAAGCAATAACTTTTAAATTAAATCAAAAACTAAACATGGTTATTTGGGTTGACTGATTATTACTTATTTTTAAATAAATCTAACCTACTAATTATTGTAAGTTATTAAAAAAAATCATTAAACTCTCTATTCATAATATTTAGTCCTTACAAAATGTATATTTTATGACGTTTCATTTTTTTCTGTAGTTAATATAAAAGTGAAAATAAAAACTAAGGCAATTCTTATTGTCAACGTATATATTTAGTTTTTGACAAGAATTTATTACATAATTATAATTAAGATACCAAGTTATAGTTTAAAATTAAATGAAAACTTTTTTTTAAATAAAGGTATTACTATATAAATAAATATAAGAAATCAATAATGGGTGTGACCTCCATTATTATTGATACATTCTTGGAGGCGTCTGCTCATTGACGCTATCAAGGTATCAATATAATTAATATTAATCGTTTCCCATGCGGTATCAATGGCTGCAATTAGTGCATTACGGTTTACTGGTATAAAATTTGGCCCTTGTTGTCTTCGGATAACAGCAAGTATTCGAGCCCAAACATTTTCGATAATGTTAAAATCTGGGCTTTTGCTGGCCAGGGTAACAGCTCCAAGTTATTTTCTCGTATCCAATTGCGCACAACCCGCGAAGTATGAATAGGGGCGTTGTCCTTTAACAACAAAATACATTATGAAAATGTTAATTCAACAGATCCCGAACTATTTTTGGAGAAAGTATAGTGAAATAAGAATACTTACTTGTTGGAAAATATAATCTTCGTCTGGATAAAACACTTCGACTGAAGGTTTCATAATAGTTTCCAAAATATCTAAATACGCAGCAGAATCAAGACGTCCATCGATAGCCCAACAAACTCCTGGACCCCGCGCGCTAACCCAACCCCCACATTCACAGAAAAATAACCACTTCGTTTTTTAGGACATATGTGATTATTTTCGTAACGAGTTCCTTCCATTCTAAAAACTTTTAGTGGTCCATCGTTGCGGCTATTGAACGTTTTTCGTCGCTAAAAATCACTCGATTCCAAAATTCCAAAGGTTCGTTCACATATCGCCTTGCAAATTCAGACGACGTCTCATATTTTCGTCACTGAGAACTTCTTTCGCAGCAGCATTATACTTCTTTATTCCCATCTCCTTTAATCTTTTTGTGCAGTTATACGGCATCCGGGAAAATGTGTATCTGCTATAGCCCTGGAGTATGTAGCAAATGGTTGTTCTGTTACGTAATGAAACAACTCGAGATCTTGAGCACGTGTAGATACTTTAGGTCTACCACTTCCGATGGCTCTTTCCAAAGTGTGTTCAAGATTCCATTTTACTCGGTAATGCCCTACGGTGCTTTTGGTATATCTAACATACGTGAAATTTCACGCACGCTACGGCCCGCCGCTAATTCCGAAACAATCCGCGCTTTCAAATCAGCACCGAGATGAGGTGGCATTTTCACAACACTTGAAATTTTAAACTAAAATGGAATTTACATTTCTTACTTTATTTATTGGTTCACACTACCCCTTCTCAAACAGTAGGTAATTGTTTATTTATTACATACTTCTAATGACCAATGTAACAACCCTTAGAGCAATATGACTCAAAGGAAGTAAATTAAACAAGCAAGGATATTCTATTGTTATTGAAACTTATTCATAAAGTAAAAGCCATTTCCTTATAATGCTAATGGACAGGATTTTCTTTTAAGTATTAAGATTACAATAGAGGACTTATAAACTTTCGAAAATATCTAATTATAAATATTTACACTGCAATTGCGCTTTTTCCTTAATAATTTCTTAGCAATAACATACACGTTCTTGGTTTTAAGTTGTCATAAATTTGATATGATATAAATTTGTGTTTCTAATATTACATCACAAACTAATCTTTATTCGCCAAAAATTGTTGCTTAAGTTGTAAAGCTTCGTACACACCTGAACAACAAACCGAGCAACAAACATAACAACGAACCGAAAGTCAAACAGAACGACAAACGATCTTTTATGATTTCCACAATCCGAACAACAAACGGAACGTTTGTGCTGTTCCATAATTATTTTCAGTAGTTTTCAGTTCATATATATTTATTATTGAGAAGAGAAAATTGCGGAAAACAAGAAGATAGTGCCAACCAAATTTTTACGCACAAAGAAGAGTAAAAATTATAATTTACTTCGCTTTTTTTATTTTGGAAATTTCCCGCCCAAATGATGCTAATAGGGACATCATTTTTTCTTGCATTCTTAAACACTGATTAATTTAAAACATTTTTCTTCTGTCAACTCCATAATATTACCTAAAACACAACAAACCCACAAAAGGGAGGACAAAAATAAATAATTTAATTCTCCCGCATAAGTTTGTTCGCCGTTTTGTTTAGATTCGTCCAAACCTGCAAACGCATTCGCGCGCATTTTCTTTGATGTCGGAGAAAAAACCGACAGTTGCGGGAACGCAAACCGTTCGTGGAACAATCAGGACTTGCGAATCTGTTCTAAAATTCGTACGTAGCACCGTCCAAATTAATGTTCCGATTGCCGTTCGGTTCGTTGTTCTGTTTGTTCCTCGGTTTGTTGTTCAGGTGTGTACGAAGCTTTACAATAAGCATATTAATATGAACTATATCTTATGAAAGGAGAGTTATGTAACTATAATTAACGACTTAACGTTACGTTAGTAGATTCCATTTACTATTTACATATTTTCTTGGAACATTCGATAATTAACTATCGGGATATGATGACCCTATACTTCGCAGGTTGTGCGCAACTGGATACAAGCAAATAACTTGGAGCTGTTACCCTGGCCAGCAAAAAGCCCAGATTTTAACATTATCGAAAATGTTTGGGCTCGAATACTTGCTGTTATCCGAAGACAACAAGGGCCAAATTTTATACCAGTAAACCGTAATGCACTAATTGCAGCCATTGATACCGCATGGAAACGATTAATATTAATTATATTGATACCTTGATAGCGTCAATGAGCAGACGCCTCCAAGAATGTATCAATAATAATGGAGGTCACACCCATTATTGATTTCTTATATTTATTTATATAGTAATACCTTTATTTAAAAAAAAGTTTTCATTTAATTTTAAACTATAACTTGGTATCTTAATTATAATTATGTAATAAATTCTTGTCAAAAACTAAATATATACGTTGACAATAAGAATTGCCTTAGTTTTTATTTTCACTTTTTATATTAACTACAGAAAAAATGAAACGTCATAAAATATACATTTTGTAAGGACTAAATATTATGAATAGAGAGTTTAATGATTTTTTTAATAACTTACAATAATTAGTAGGTTAGATTTATTTAAAAATAAGTAATAATCAGTCAACCCAAATAACCATGTTTAGTTTTTGATTTAATTTAAAAGTTATTGCTTGTAGACGTTTTTAAATCAAAATTATTTCTAATTTTATTTTGTAAACATTTCCTAAACAAAATTTTGATTCGATAATTAATCGAGCTATGGTGTTTAATTAGCGATACCTTCAAATATATTCTTTAAAGAAAAAATTAAGTAAGCAACGTAAATTACCTATTTTCTAAAACGTGCTTAGTGTAATGATTCATTCTACAGTCCTTCTATAAGATAACCCCTGCTGAGACTACCTGCTGTTAGAATTGTAAATGATACCCTTAAGCCCGCTTCACAATGTGCAAACTTTTGTTTACAGAAATTGTGGTGTCCAAGTTTTAAATTTCATGAGTGTACATCATGCGACATCTCATTTCAAAGCTAAACACTGATTTCAAAATGTATAACACTTTGGTTCTAAAATTAACGGATTCTGAGAAAGAATAGTATGACACCGTCGATTATTACTGTATATTGTCAAGAAGTAAATTGAGGAACATTTTGAAAACTCATTTATGTTAAAAAATGGTTTAGCTGTAGTTACTATTAAAGTTTAAAATTTATTTGGGTTTTAGTACACACCTAAGGGTGTTACTTGTAATTTATTATTAATTAAATGATTACATTCATTTACCAAAATTTCCAATTTAGGAAAGTTTATTTAATTAAAAACAAAACACCTTCAACCATCCTATCAAAAAACCCAACGTCAAACAACATAATTCATTGAATTCTTTCAAGGTAAGATTAAAACTCTGGAATAACTCAGACTCCGTTAACTTTTATATATTTTTGAAATTAATGATTCAATAGTTTACATTTTAAATATTGTATTGTGATGTAAGTGTTATGTATGGTGCCCCAGAGATCAGTATAAACCTGTATAGTGTGGTGACGAAACCATGTGCAATTGTGGATTGGTTCGTCTGGGCAAAGGATTTGCTTCAAGATTTATGAATACCACTAAAACCTAAACATGCAAACCTTACCCACTTTAGTATTCACATGTAATCATATTAATTAAGCGTGTAAACATTATATATGGTAAATATGAACATAAAATATTACAGCACAGCCATTTTTCTAATAATAGGCAACATAAATATCAATATTTATTTTCATCATTTGATTGATTTGGTATTAAACCCAAATTTTTAAAGCGTCTAATTTTATTTTCTGAAACAAATATAATTAATAATTTTTGGCAAAACTTCTATTATTGGTTAGAACTTCACTATCAAAAGTTTCTTAAAAAATTGGGAAGATATGTAACGCATATGAATAGAATCTACCAAAAATTATCCGGACATCTAGATGGCTCTACCGTCGATTTAACTCTGTTCTTTTTATTATTTTTGGTACATTTCATTTGTATGCGATGTCTATTAACTGATTTTTATTTATCAAATAATGCAAGTTGGTGGTTTTAAATCAAAGGAATTATTAAAAATTATGAAATATAAAATTATTATACATTCTTTATTATTGTAGTTTACAAGTGTCTTTTAATAAGGAAAGACGAAATGGAACAAATGGAGTTCTGAATTTCGATTATTCTAACTTTCAACAAAAAATTGACCACTTTTTCAAGATTCATTCATTTGGCAAGATGTGCAGGTTTAATGACGTTACCACACAGCACTAGCAAAAATATTATTTTTATGACATAAGTGATTTTTATGATAATAAATATTAAAATTGAATTGATATTGAAAAAAGACGCTTTAAGTCGGTTAATTTACATGTTGCAATCATGTACATGAAACTTCCAGAAAATCGAAAATTTTTAAAAAATGCGACAAACTTGGGTGGCTTTGCCCAACTTTTGAACTTTTAGAGCGCTGTAAGTTTGAACCCGTTGGTATTACTTTTTCTTCTTGGTGTCATTTTACGGGTCTGCATTGGTACTTTGACTTGTGAAATTGTCAAAGAGCCTGAGTCTTTTCAAGCATATATTTATTATGACACTGCTGATATGCAGAGTGAGCTAGGCGTAGTCTTCGATCTCCATTATATTGAAAAACCCCCTTTTAGAGGGAATTGGAGTCTTGATGGTTTTCACAATCTCCTCTTCCTTGTACTAAAGCACATCTTCGTGAATTGGCCACTTCCATTGTCTCAGTCCGTTTGGAGTTAGAGATTTTATCTTGTATTGTCGTAGATGCCCACTTCTTTGATTGCTAAAACTTGTCATGGATAAACTTTTTGTCATAAAAACAGAACAAACTTTCCAATTTCAGAAGTCTTTGTTTTCGATTCTCTCTTGCTGCTCTTCTTCACTATCAAGGTCGTTGGCTCCTGCGTCTTCTTAAGAGTGGAGAGAAATATTGACCGAGCTATCAAAATCGCTCGATAAAGTTCGTTTTCTTTTGTTTGGCTGTTTATCCGTATTACCACTACAGCCTGCAACTGGTTCATTTTGAATGTCTTCAACCGATATGCTCTTCCCTGCCGCCACATCGATTTTCCTTTCCTTTGCAGTCTTCTCACCTGCACCGGAATATCTTCTTTCTTCAAGAAGGTCGATCACTGAGGAGCTGACATTAAGTCAGGGTCAATATTGTGGTTAGATGGTATCCTTTCCAGTATTTTTGTTCTGTTAAGAGGATAAATTCCTGCCTTTTCAAATCCACTTCAAAAATTGTTTCTGCCGGGTTCCGATAGGGCCTCCATTAACATTTTAAGCAGAGCTGGGAAGTCTGATTTGGGGATTGTGCTGTTAGTTCCCTTGATTTTGTATTTGGTGATCAATTGTCTTCATTTTATTTTTAATGGTCGAAAATATGCAATATCAAGCGGTTGGCTTGTATGTGTGGTGATTGGTGGAAGGCAGATGAATTTAATGTCGTTCTTCAGGCAAAGAGGAGAACGCAGGTACACTCAAGTGGGAGGACAAGTTGTCCCCAATAACCACCTTGATTCCTGTAGACGACATAAGGCTGGAAGGAGAAGAAATTCGAACCAATCTTCGAAGGTCGTGGATTCAAACCAACCGCTTTTTGATCGATTATACCGGGTTCCAATTGGTCCACCTTGCATCCACGTATCATATAAGTTTTTAGCCTTGTACACGACATAAGGAGGCAGAACTATTCCCAAAGCGTTGCCACAAAACATGACGCTGGTGGATTGTTTAGAAGAATTAATAATTCGTTCCGGGTATTTACAGCCGCGCTTCGTGATGACTTTTTTTCGTCCTGGATGGTCCGATAAATTAAATTCGTCAAAGTTCCAG
The DNA here is from genome assembly GCA_030710515.1 of Abscondita cerata. Classification (NCBI taxonomy): domain Eukaryota; kingdom Metazoa; phylum Arthropoda; class Insecta; order Coleoptera; family Lampyridae; genus Abscondita; species Abscondita cerata. The sequence continues at coordinate 20,623 of JALBCR010000968.1, forward strand.
ATGTTCATTGGTTGAACTCCCACTAACTCCCTTTCCAGGTTGTCAAAATACGAATTGATTGCCTCAGTTGAAACAGCTGCTCGGATGGACTTTATATTAGCGGCGAGTCTTTGTGTAAGAGCTGGATGTCTTTTCAAGAAAAGTGTAACCCATTCAGCTCCTGGGAGATTATCTCTCAACTTTCGTATAGTGCCACCCTTTCGATCGAGATATCCTTTAACAATCTTTCGTAGATCGAAAGAATCTAGACGGAATCCATACGCAGATGTCATTAAAATGTGGGCTTCTATTTTTTTTTCTTCTGCCATGGACAATATAGTCTGACCTCCTGGAGTTTTATTGTGGGCTTGTTTTATGTAATGTTGACCGAGGAATTTTATAACGTTCTGAAACTTCCTCTGCTTTAGCACTCCAGTTCTAATAAGACAAACAGCATCTTCTAATTTTGCTGCGGTGTAGTTGCAGTAATTCCTGCTCCCGACTACCCGTTTATAACGACCCGAAAAAAAAAAGAAAATTACAAAACTACAAACAATTTTTCAGCTCTCTTAATTAATAGAGGAGAAATTTTTGGTGAGTGAACTCTGTTACCTACCAGAAAAAGAAATGAGCTTAGGTTTCTAGGTTAGGTACTTTTATTATTCTACGTGACTATTTGGATGATAAGCTTTATAATTTGTAAATAACTCACTCACAGTAATCTCAAACAATGAATAAAAATCTAAGAATTCAATTATTTCATTACCTGTTCAATATTTACTCCGTGCCAAAATAAACAACACAGTAAATTCACAAACTATCGAGCAGCACGTGTGACCAAAGTCAGACTAATAGTAGTGATTTTTGTATTGGGTGACTTTGGCCGTCCTCTATCGGAAAATCTAAGAACGTGAAAATTGCGGCCACCGTCCATGACGGATCCTAAACGTTCTATGAGAGCGTAGTTGACCATGAAAATCATAGGCGGCGCATCACTACTTCTGGGGAAATGAAGTTTCCGGAGACAAAAGAAAGGCGGATTTTATTCTCTTCAACTTCCTGTCACAAGCCCAGAAACTAAATTCCAAGTGTGAGATATTTTTTTAGTAGTCTAACTTAACCTATAATATAAGGAAAAAAATACACGCGACCGATAATATACCATAACTTAATTGTTACTAAAATAATAAAATACGGGAAAATGGCCAAAGTCAACCCTGTTGGCCAAAGCCACCCAAGTTTACAGTATTTAAAATTATAATTTTAGTACTAATTAATTTCAATTTATAATTTTAATTTTTTCTTCTATAGAATATAAAATTATCTATTATTTTTAACATTTCGCTTTGATTAACGAATCGTAATTATGAATTTCCAGATATAAATTGAACACATATTTTGGGTTCCGCAAATAATCACATCCATAAATCAAGCACTTACAATTGAATGTAAATTGCTTTGATTAATATTGCCAAGTTCGACTCAATATACCTGCAGTATCGTGATTTATTAATTACTTACTTGGACGTAAAATATAACATAATATAGAAGCCGATCTAGACAACATACAACATGATGATTTGTTTACGTTAGTTTCCAATTACTGGATAAAAGTTTAGAAATATTACCATCGTTGCTTAGGTATTTAAGGTTTTAAAATACAACAGAGCAGAAGAAGTCGACTATACGAGTAATCTAACAAGGTTCAAATAAAAAACTGGACAGTACAAGCCATGGAATTTAATAATTTTTACGGTGTACACAAATAGTACAACAAAATGATGGAGTGAAACTCTGCTAAAACTTGACATAAAACCTAAAGATCAATGTTTTATTTGATTCGAACGAAAGTGCAGGTCTACAAGTTCAAGCAAATATGATAATAAAATTGGGAAGTTGAAAGTATGATAATAAAATTGGGAAGTTTGACCGCTTTATAATGCTTAATTTAAAAAAAATTGGAGCTGCAAGAAATTTTTACAATTTAGTAAAAATGCCCTTCTTTCCTAATAACTCCTAAACTACTGGAAATATCTAAAAACCATAGATAATTAAATTGTGGTTTTTTATATTACAAACTTTTACTTTCGGGTAAATTTTTGTATGAAAGTATTTTAAGTGAGACATAGTCTAAAGCAGCGGTTTCCAAACTTTTGTATATATCGGTAGGGTGGCGGGCACCACCTATTTTTAATCGACAAACTCCTTCCATAACTTCTTATTTTCCCATAATTTATTTTCTTATATTCACAATTTATTAATAAATAATAAACAAAAATGTTTCAAAATAATAAAATTATTATACAAATTGCATACACACAGAGAAATGTATTTACAAAACGTAAAGTAAACAAAAAACACATATAAAAAAAGCATTTTATAAAAAAATATAATATCAATATATCAATGTGATTTTTGCATTGCATATTTTTGGCCAGTACCTCATAATTGGGAGAGTATGACGATAATCCTGTTAGCAAACAGTCAAAAAGATGCTCATCGGTGAGTTGAGATCTATATCTTGATTTCACTAAGTTCATGTTTGAAAACAATGATTCGCATAAATATGTGAACCGAAAAATAATTCAATTTTATATGCCGCTTTTTTCAAAATGACAACTTTTCTATGTTCACTGTATTCCAAAAGTCCTCTGATATTAAGGATTTTAGGAAATGTCATTCTTAAGTTCCAAAATTTGTAACTCTACCTCTTCTGTCTTACCTTGAACAAAATCTTCAATACATGCGGTCATTTATTTGGTAAGTAAAAGGATTGATACAGAAGGAAACAATTGCCTCGATAAGTGTAAACTGCAAAAATCTCTCTTCAAACTATTTTTAACACTTGAAGATGCTTAATAAACAATGACCCGTTTAATTCATTGTTACCTAGCATTTTTTCATATGTGGGAAATGCACAAGAAAATTAATCTGCAAATGTGATATCAACAAATCCAACTTAGCTTTAAATGACTTTACAGAGCTTATCATTTCAGCTATGTTTTTGTCTTTCCCTGCAATTCTAAATTTAATAAATTTAATTTTACCATGATGTCTGTGAGAAATTCCAAATTAATCAGCCAGCAGAGTCAGCTAGTTCATCATAATTTTCCCTTTTGTCGTTTATAATTGTTTTTATTTTTTCAATTAAACTCACAATCTTGTAAGAACCTTTCCTTTACTGAGCCAACGTACTTCAGTATGCAGAATAAGATCATGTTCTTTATCTTCAGTATCTTCTAACAGGGCCTTGAAAAGTCGGTGCTAAGGAGGTGCTCGAATAGGATTGATTATTTTTGTAACTATTTTCATAACGTATTCAAATGGCAATATTTTAAACACAGAGCTTCCTGGTGGATAGTACAGTGGTTTGAAAATGATTTTTCATTATACCTCTCTGAAAACACTATCTTTACATGCTTATTTGGCGCACCGAAAATCGACTTTCAGTGCGCCCGCAAAAGAAAACTTCCCGTGCGCTACTAGTAAAACATTTGTTGACTTTGTTTAGTTTCCTTAGCAACACTAAACAACGCTTGTATTATGTGACAATTCTTAGTGTTTAGAATTATTGTTCAAAGTATTTATCAAATGATTTCTCCAGAAGAAGAAATATCACGTGAAGCGGCAATAATAAGTGCAGGATTGTTGCCCAAGAGGTCCTGCGAAGATATGAGAATGAGTACCGTCTATTTTGCAAGTGGCGTCAACAAAAGAAGATTGACACAGTAAGTGATGATATTCTTCTCGTTTATTTGTCCGACAAAGCAAAATCTATGAAAGCTTCAACTTTATGGAGTCGATTTTCAATGGTAAAAGTTGTTTGGCAGTAAAAGAAAATTTTAATGTTACTAATTTGCCAAAAACTACTGCGTTTCTCAAACGACAAAGTGTTGGTTACACACCGAAAAAGTCCAAAGTACTAACTGCAGATCAAGTCACTAAATTCATACTTGAAGCACCAGATGAAAAGTGGTTGTTAACTAAAGTAATTTTAACATTTGGTATTTTCGGAGCATGTCGAAGAGATGACTTGATTCGTTTAACTTTGGAAGACGTAGAAGACAATGACCGTTTTTTGGTGGTATTCCTTCGAGATGGCAAAAATCACAAATCAAGAAGCTTCACAATTACAAAGGAAGGATGTCCTTTTGATCCGTGCAGTTTATATCGTAAATACGTTAAATTAAGACCTACAAGTATGCATAGTAGAAGATTATTTATTGCATACCGCAATGGTAGATGCTATGCACAACATGCAGGTTGTCACACTATAAGTGGTGTAACAAAACACATTGCAGAGTATCTGAACCTACAAAATCCTGAAGAATATACAGGACACGGCCTAAGACGATCATCAGCATCTATATTAGTCGAAAGCGGAGGGATTTGCTTACTCTAAAACGACATGGTGGTTGGCATTCTTCGACTGTAGCTGAAGGCTATATCGAAGAATCGGTAAACAGAAAGGTGGAATTTCTCGTAAATTGTTTAGTCAGGTACAAAATCAACGTCAAAATCAGAAACCATTGTTATTGGAGCAGATCAAGAAATAAATACTAATACAGTACCTTCGACTTCATCAACTACAATTTTACAAAATAAATTGGCTACTAACGGATTGCATATTTATAACAACACAAATTGCACAATAAATATTTCATTTGATAAAAATTAAAGATACATGTTGTATGTATTTGTTCGTTCATACTAAAAATAAAGGTTTGTAATAATGTGTATATTTTTTGCTTTCTTTTTTTTCCAGAGAGGTATAATGAAAAGTATCGTTCATTACACGTCCATAAATGCTTTTCCCGCGCTTAGAGTGACTTCCGTGTTCGGCTTCGCCTCACACGGGAATTTGTCCGCGCGCACGGGAAAAAACTCGTTTTCTGGACTCTAATGAAATATACTATATCCTTCTTACTGAGGGCAATAAATCCTTTGTTTTTACCTACCACGACGAAGTTATTTATTTCAAAATTGTGGCGAGTTCACTAAACGTGATTTTCAAAGTGCGTTCACAATACCGTACCTTCTCTAAAATTATTAAAATATAATTTTATTAAAACTACAAAGTACTGTCGACGGAAAAGTTGTGTAATTAACACGTGAATAAAGGGCGATTAACAATCTCAAACAATAACGCCTCGCTTCGCTCACACGTTAAAATATCTCAATTGTTAATCGCCGTTATGAATACACTCGTTTGTTAAATAACTTTATCATTCAATAAACAAATTTTTCTGAAGATTTGATATAAATTATTTCAAGTGTATCTAAAAATATTTTTCGGTCCTCCGTCTATAATCACTGATTTTGCATCACTCAAAAGCAGCCAGAAACACCCCTTTTCTTGGCCTCGGCCGGCAAAAAAGTTACTAAATGTGGATTTTATAGGTCTTTTGGCTTTAAACGCAAACATTGAAAAAAACACGCATTTTATATATATGCCAAATTGACACCGTGTTGAATGCTGCCAAATGGCGTTACCAACCGAAAATATTTTGCATATAGTAATATTTGAAAATTTAAGTTTCAACAAATTAGACCATTTGTTGGCCCAAAAATTGTGTGTAGTTACGTGGCCAGAAACTGATTTACGACTGCCCGAGTTGTAGCCGCGGCTAACGCCTTGGTCTGCAAACCATTCTCGCACTAGCAAAAGGTCAGTTTCTGGTGTATTAAGAATTACTGTAAAAAGAGTGGCCATTAAGTAAAAAAATGTTCAGCAAAAAGTTAATTTAATTGAAATACAGTAAAACCTCTATTTTCGTCCACTTCTTAGCGGCCACCTCTAAAACCGGCCAAAGTTTTCTAAGTCAAAAACCAATTATACGGAAATTTCCATATTAATGACCCTCCTAGTAGCGACCACCTCTCGATAACGGCCATGGCCACTTATTTGTAAACTTTCTTGGAAAAATACATTTCCGGCCATTCTTAAGTATGGTAATTAGTAGACAACAGCTTAGCGTTCAAGTTGTGCATAATATATAATTGTTTTATTGTGTGATGCGGTATTTAAGAACGGATTTAAAGAATTTGTTCGATTCACAATAGACAGTCATTAAAGAGAAAGTGCAATTAAAAGGCTCATTAAGCTCACCCCAAAAATCGTATTTTGCGTACATAGTTTGAGTTAGTATGTTCAACAGTGCTGTTACTATAGACGTACAGAAATATTACAATGTCGCTAAAAAGAAAACGTTTGTCTTTTAAAAAGAAAATTGATATAATTGTGGAAAGTGAAAAGTTCAATACCAGTGCTAAAAAGTTGACTGAAAAATTTAGTGTTGGAATTAACGATATTTCAAAAAACAAATGTGATTTAAAAAGCTATTTGAAGAACGTTTCAATACAGAGCAAAAGAGAACTGAAGGTTTAGAAATTGACCTAGTAGTTTACAATTGGTTTTGTAAAGCTAGGAATAAAAATATCCCTATATCTGGACCTTTAATAAAAAGAAAGCATTGGAAGTTGCGGAAAATTTAAAATGACGGATTTTAAAGCTTCAAATGGGTGGCTTGAGAAATTTTGTCAAAAACATAACATAACCTTTAAAACAATTTGCGGGAAGTCAGCTGATATTAACCTGGACACTGTTGAAGCTTAGAAAGCAAAGCTGTCAGTAATATTGAAGGAGTATTCACCCAAAAATGTGTACAATGCTGACGAGACCGGACTTTTTACCTTGCGATGCCAAACAAAACGTTCTCTTTAAAAACGATAAATGTAGTGGTAAAAAGCTGCAAAACAAAGATTGACAATTTTATTTTGTACAAATATAGAAGGTGATAAGGAAAATCCGTTAATCATTAGAAAAAGTAAACACCCAAGATGCTTTAAAGGCTCTCATATCAACAAATTGCCCTTAGAATGGGTATCTAATAAAAAGCTTGAATGACGGTAGAGATTATGACTTCCTGGCTAAAAAAATTTGATGAAAAATGAAAAAGAAAATAGAAAAGTCTTATTATTTCTGGATAATGCCACGTCTCATCCCAAAGTAACTCTTGAAAATGTGAACATTGTTTTTCTACCCCAAACACCACATCCCATTGCCAGCCACTGGATCTATAAATTATCCAAAACTTTAAGATGGCCTACAGGAAGTTTTTAATCAAAAGGCTGCTAACATTCACAAATACCGAACGTCCTTTTGAAGATGCGGAAAAAAGTATCAATTTAACCAGCGTTTTAGTTTGGATATCAGTAGCCTGGAGAAACGTTTTGCCTATTACAATTGCTAAATGTTTTGCGAAAGCAGGATTCTCGGAAAAGGTCCTGCAGTAAGATTTTGATGAAGAAGACGAAATTTCACTAGCTCAACTTTTTCCTGTATTACTAGAAGGTAATCAACGTGTAAGCCTTGAAAATTATGCATTTATTGATTGTGATATTTTGACCGAAAGCCCCAATTTAAGTATTCAAGATATAATCAGTGAATTAGACTATAATGAAGGCTGTGATTCGAACAATAAAAGTGGTGCAGAAGAATCCGAAGTTTTTACGTCAAACATTAAAGATATGGGTGAAGTGTGTGAAAAACTAAGAGATGTGCAAAGTTTTCTATTTTCTAATGATAAGAGTGAGCTAGCGGTAGAAGTACTTCAAATTTTATCAAAATGTGAATCTTTTGTTTTACAAACTAAACTTAAAAATGTAAAACAAACCTCAAAACAAAAATATTTCACAAAAATGTAATTTAATGGTATGTATATGTATGTAATTAATTATTGTAATAGGTAAATACGAGTAATTAGAAAATAGGTACATATTATGTAAATTTATGTATTATGTATTCAATATGTATAACTCTTCCATTATTAAATCTTCTAATTATTTAATATTGCATCAGCACATTTATAGTTATTTTTAATAAATTTTAATAAACAACGCAAGAAATAATTTTTTCCTCCCAATAACGGCCACCTCCATATACCGGTCAGTTTTGCAGCAAATTTTAGTGACCGCTATTTAGAGGTTTTAATGTATAATTAAGAAAGTATTTCTTAGGATTATTAATGTAACGTAAATGTTCTTTTAAACGTATACTAAATTTTCTAATAGTTTTCCAACATAAAATTTACACAAGAATATTCTACCACTATTTTCTAAATTATTTTTGTTACTTAAATTTTACATACCTTATTAAATTCTGGGATAAATGGAATCGAAATATACTTAAAATCAGTTTTATTCTTAATTGGAGTAAGTGAAGTTATTTTAAGTTATGTTTATATAGATATTTATTGTATAAATTGTTAATAATTTGTAAAAGAAAAAGATTAATTTCAGCAATTTTAAAGATAATACATTTTTCTTTATTAATATTATCTAGAGATAATGAAGTATTAAATAAAAATGAAAATTAGCAAATGTATGTGAGGAATGGTGAAACAGAGTCAAATGGAATCATATGTGAGGTAGTTGTAGGTTTTGTAAAACTATCAAATTCTATTTTACTATTTTCACTAAGGAAACCATAATGTCTAAAAAATGAAATTTTATTATTATTAAAAAATTTCATAAGTAAAATTTATTCTATTATAAATATTGTTTAAAAAAGACAAAAATGATTCTATTGGAGTTTATGTACCATTAAAAATACAAAAAATAGGATCTACATATATTTTTCAAAAACTAGGTTATGTTAGATACTTTGTCATTCTGTATTAAAAGATACTTCTGATGATGACTTGCAGATATTAACAAGTCAAAACTATAGTAAAGTTTTTCAAATAAAAAAAAATATATTTAGTATTGGTTTGACTGAAGTTATAATTTATTTATTAAATCATTTTTTTTGTTAAGCCATCATGGCGGTTAATTTTTCATGGTTGAAATATTTTGTAACTATATTCCAAAAGAATAAAATAATCATTATTCAACATTATGCAAGTAATTCAAACAAACTTTTACTCACTTTAAGTTTTAAAATATGGTTTCATAGGATTTAGACTTATTTGGGGTAGTTTTCACCCCCACAAAATAAAAAGCGCCCATTGGCATAATATAGATTTTAAAGTTGAGGGTAAGTTGAGTCTAATCCCAAATTTTCATGCAAATCGATACATTTTGAAAGAATTGCAAGGTTTTGCCTTATTTTGAGCTTGATTGCCTGGACTAGAAGTAAAAAGTTTGGAAAAGTTGAATACATTGAAAACCCCACATAGCAATGAAAGGTATTAAGTACAATTTATCTGGTTTTAATGTCTATTCAATGTCTTTTAGTATAAATAATATTCAGATTGGGGAAAAAACGTTACCTGAAAGTGACTTGGACAAATGTACTAAAAATATTTGTAAGTTTCAAGAATTAACGCAAGAGGGCGTAGAAAACTTAAAAATTTTAATATTTGTTAATTATGATAATTTTTAGTATCAACCGCAAGAAAAGGATTTCAGTTAGGGTGAAAGTATACTAATTAGCGCTGGGTATCTTACGCATTAGCATGGATTTAAATGTACCAAGGTATACAGACGTGAAAACCGCGTCGACGTCTACAAACATTCTGCCGAAACGTCGGCGTAAAACCAAGAATGTCACTGTTCGCGATTGAAACGCCCTTCGCGAAATATACCAGAATGCAAAACGTGCTTAATCAATGTAACATGGTACATTGCAATCGGAGAAAAAAATTTCAATAGATGTGAGTGGCGAAAATAAGTAATTGTACGCTAATTGGATAGAAGCGTGTAACTGAATTAGATAGAACACATCCTATTTTATACGGTTTCAATGTTGAGTTTTAACCCTCGTTGCGAAATCGTAATCTTACGCTCTTAGGAGTTGATTATGTGGAAAATTTGATCCAACTAGTTGTAACGGCGAATTTAAGTACCTAATGTACAAATTATTTAACTAACACAAGTAATGTTTAGGATAGATAGGCTACCCAATGTACGCATCTGTACTACAATCTCTTACATTTTTTCAGTCGTATACGAGCTTTGACAATAATTATAAGTTTGGTATAGGAATAAAGAATCTTTATGTATAAAAATATCGAAAACTGTAGTTATGAAAAGTTGTTGGAAATAAAAACTATGTTTTAATATACAATTACATTATTTAACTTAAAATTTTTTTAACAAACTACTGAAATTATAGATACCGAACATTTCCTTTTTATTTATTACAAGCATTATAACTTTTCCGTTTCGTTCAAAAAGTATTAAGCAAATTTATTTATACAAAACTAATAATTACACCACTAAATTAAAAATACGTCAGTGAAATGATTCAACATATGGGCCTTCTCTGTCAATACAATTACATTGTTATTGTAGACAAAAAAAGAAAAAAAAATTTTATTTAATTGGATGTAATTTCATATTTGACCGTATTTTATAGTTCTGATCAACTTTTTCAATAACAAATTTTGATATTGTCAAATATAAAAGGTACTTGGTTCTCAAAATAAAATTCATATTTTTTGAGAAACCGCGTATACTACAGTAAAATTTGACATCTGATGATTGTATTTTTAGATTTTATAACATGCAGAACTTTTTATAAAAAAAATATCTTTTCTCGTAAAATTAATTAAAAAAAGTTTACCATATGTTGACAAGTTATGTATGCTCGCTGTATATACTGTGTCCAAGATAAGAGTGAACAGCATGGGGATCTTGAAAACAGTAAAACATACAAGGTCGCTGAAATTGCAACAAAGTTGTGCAATTTAGACTATTTCTTTCAAAATTAGGTTCTAAACAATTATAAGTGATACATACATAGTTGAATTTGTAATAAAAAACACTACCATATACAAGGTGGTTTTTGCATGCGGCCATATAAAAAAATAAAGTTGTTGATTTCTCCGAGATGAAATGTTGGATTAAAAATTTGAAAGCACCATTTTCTAAAGCTCTAAAAGTGTCAATGAAAAAATGTTTTTAAATTCTTTCTTAAAAATAAGCGCAAACAATACGAAAAATAAAAGTCCATAATATTGATTTTTGTATAAAATCTCGAAAAGATCCTCGTGCTGTTTATTTTTATCTTCGACACAGTGTATAGTAACTGTTTTTTTTTTCGAAGGAAAAGTAGTTATTGTAAAGAATTATGTGTATACAGAAATAGCTTCTCGCACTAATATCAAGTAAATAATACCAACAGTTTTTGTCTGACCTCTCGTTGGCTTATTAAGTGTTCTGTTTGGTTTCAAATAACAAGGAGATGGAAAATCTTACTCGTCTTTCAATAGCGGCAAACAACATGGAATTTATTCTAGCTTCCACGTTACAAAAATTCGCTAGATTAGTCGAACCCACTAATTGGAAACGACGATGATACATCTTCAAACTTCCGTGTAATCTTAAGAAATTGTAAACCATCCATTACATGAAATTGTAAAATTGGTAGCTTACCATTGGATAGTTAAGGTGCCGAATGCCTTTCAGGTAAAAAAATGTTGCATCAACTAATATATGAAGTTTAAGACAAAACGATCCATATTATGCTATTATTACTTAGACTTTCACTTGATAGTACACACCCACTATAATTTAAGACTTTGAAAATCTGTAGTTAGGCAATAGGAGAATAACATTACCTAAATGAGGCAGTTTAGAGTATTTAGAGTTATTTTGAATGTCGTCTGATAACCTTCACAAACATTTACTACTAGTCCAAAAATTGAGAAAATTATGAATCTATTTAATAACAGGGTACTTTATTTTATTCATATTTTGACATAGATACTATCAATCGTCAATTCTTTTAATATTTAGACAACAACGGTCAATAGTTTATTTTTTATATACCTATACACATTTACTCTAAGTGAAAGGCTGAATGTTTTTGAAAAAGCGAATGTGATGAAAATTAAACCCGAAATATCTCCTACAAGTTTACAGAAGAAAAGAAATCATTTAATAAAAATAAATAGTTCTGACGCTTTGGTTATCAAGAGAATTAGGTTCATAATTATTTATTAATGTCCCAAACCGATATCAATTATTTATTAGTTAGTCATGTGCACTATCTAATATACTTTTATCAATAACATTTTCAAGTAACTGAATATATAAATTCTTTTTCTTGCATATACTTTCCATCTGGTTAAAACCATTCAATCAAAGCACTGTAGCAAACTAGCAAAACTTCGAATTGGAATCTACAAAAACTCTTTATTGAAAGCAGAATAACATTAATAATTTATTTTATAAACGTACATTTACTTTTGTTTTATTAGGATAGATATCTATATCCGAACTTTTTAGTTTTTGTAAGAAATACATTAATAATTATAAGATTTAATATTTTTGTGCAGGATTTCCAGAAAAGTGAACATTTTACGAATTCAAATAAAATTTCTTTTACAGACCAAAATTTTAACATCGATTGAAAATAAATTGAAAATCCAAAAAGTTATATACTAATAACTATTAACATAAAGAATAAAATTGCAAAATATGTAATAAAATTAGGAGAAGATAAAATACAGTTTGATTTTTGGATCTTTGTAGCCACCCAAAACGTATGAATTAAGATTTAAACTGCAACTACATTCAGATCTACCATCTGACGTTTCTACATTGCAATGTAACCTTACTAAAATGTTTCATTATTCATTACGCCGTGGTAATCAATTGTTTTTGATGTAGAATAAAATAATTATCTTGCTTCTTCAATAAAGCCATGCTTAGTACAGCAGAGAGAAGAACAATAAAGCACTTTTCATCAAAACATTCTGGTTTCGATACACTTAATTGTCTTGCCAAGATTTCCTTTTGCTTCCTTTCGCATAAATCCAAGTTTCGTCTAAAATACGATTTACCTTTCAGAAGCGTTCATGTTTTCTAAATACTTTCTTGAAAAGGATACTCTCATTGAAGAAATGTGTATTTTTCCGTTAGAGCCCTTCGATTAATTTCTTGTTTGAATTTAAAACCTATATCTTGTAGTATTATTTGTAAACATGATATACTACAAACATTTTCCTTAACATCTCTCATTTAGTTCGTTAACGATTGTTTTGAGGTTAGGTGCATGTTTTTCTTTATACATATTATACAAATAGTCACGACTTCTCATTTTATAAGTTTCTGCCAATTCTTGGTTAAATGTTTTTGGCGAGGTCGTTTTAGGAGACGAGAGAACTCTAATATTTCTTTGATATCGTGCTTAGATGGTATAAACTGCCCTTTCTGATACTCTGACTTTAATGTTATTCCAACGGTCCTCCACTTCCCTTCTCTCTTTAAAATATTGAAGCTAATTAATGGCAAGTTCTTGGGATTGTAGCTTAAACGCTTTCCTGACATCGTCTATAACAAAAACAAACAATTAGGAAAAAAAACCTTTTTGAAATCACAATTTCACAAACCTATGCAATTATATTTAAAATAAATGTCAAGTTAATTATTACTTACCAATAAAAAATATATTGGTGTGGTGCAGTCCCAAAAAAGATAGATATAAACTAAAATATTGAAAAAATCTGAAGCTAATAATTCCACTAAATCTCTAGTTTGTGAACTAAAATTTAATACTTACCAATCGAAGAAACAAAATCATAATAGTGTAGTCTTGAAAAACATTATTTATTATTAAAATATTGAAAAAAACGCGAAACAAAAATTATTATGACAAACGAAACGGTAAAGTATATAGGTTATGTCATAGGTGATTTGTACTGATTGACACTAGGTACAATAAGAAGCATAGAAGGTACAAGTTCCGACAAATTTAGGAATTTTTGTTTAGTAAAACATTCACCAACGTATTTCGTTATTTTATTACTTACTTATGACAAGCTTAGCATCTATGATTATTTACTACGCATAACAAAAGATAAATTATTAATATGTTTGTCGTTTATAATTGACTTACAACTGCAAAGATCCAAAAATCAAACTATACATTCCAGAAGTATTAAGTAAATATTTATTTGAGCGATTTAGAAAACATATACCTAACAACAGAGATCTAGAAAATAAGTGTATATTTTGTAACTGCAAGTAACTAATATTTACATAAAATATAAAACAAGTATGTACTTGGCATTAGTTATACAGTGTGTTGCATTTAAGATGAAGACACCCCCCAGCTGGCAGGAAGCTTTAAAATGCAAAATTTTGGTTATTAGCATATTATGCAATGCCTCGGATGCGTTAGAGGGTAGGGCTACCTCTGATGGGGACGTCAGCCCAATAAAGATGACCTTAACATGGACACGGACGTGGTGTGGGCCCCGGAAAACCCACATACGAATCAGGAAAAGGCGGTGGTACCCCGGTTCCTGATCGTCAAAAAGGTCGAAGGCGACTTTAGTAGTGATAGTCCAGAGACAACTGTACGGTTTGATTGGTGATGCTAAAAATGTTAAGAAGATTAAAGAAGGATTATTAATCGAAACTGCGAGCTCAGCACAAGCCAGTAAACTCCTACGATTGGAGAGATTAGGTGATTCAAAGATTGAGGTTAACCCCATGCTGTCTCTGAACCATAGTAAAGGTGTCATATATTGTCAGGATCTGTTGGTGTGCACTACGGAAGTGATATGCTCCGAACTAAAGAAGCAAAGTGTAACTGAAGTCAGGCGAATTAAGAAAAGGGTAGATGGCGAACTTAAAGATACGCCAAACCATGTACTCACCTTTAATACCCTAACGTCCCTTCAAAGATTAAAGTCGGCTACTTATCCGTCCCAGTGCGACTTTACATCCCAGCACCTATGCGTTGTTTCAGGTGCCAAAAGTTTGGCCACACGGCTCTACGGTGCGATAACCCTCAAATCTGCGTTTGTGGAAAGCAACTACACGAAGGTCAACCCTGCGAGGAACCTATAGAGTGTGTAAACTGCAAAGGGCAGCATAAGGCAATCTCTAGAAACTGTCCAATATTCAAACAAGAAACGGCAATCCAAGAAATTAGAGTTAAAGAAAAGCTTTCTTACCCCGAAGCAAGAAGGAAAATAGTTATTACAACACCACAACACGGTGCTTCTTATGCCAAAGCCGCTGAAAGAAAGGTCAAGTTGGTATCTCACTACTAGTGAAAGAATTAGTGCCTACCTTGGTATCGGTACCTCAATTCCAACCGCCAGCTACGAGATCGCGACGGAACTCTGCTTCCAGTCAAGGTTTCACACTTTCGTACGTGGGATCTGGAAAAAAGAAAAGAAGGGACAAAGGATGTGTAAATTATATAAAGGAAGACGAGTTATCGGATAACTCTGAAACTTCCGGTACCACTACCAAAAAGAAAAAGGGGTGGCCTAAAGGAAAACCCCAAAGGAGCCCTCTTAAACTGTGATTAACATCTGTGATAGTTATGTATGTAGTCCAGACTATTTATTTATTTATTTATCAGTGTTCGTCCAGATTATCTATTTACACATATCTGTCATTTACTAGTCGTTCGTTCGTCGTAAGTGTACTACGTTAGCCCTTTTATTCATTAATTTAATTCCAATCTTATACCGAATAACAAAACGAACAAATTATTCAATGAAACTGCAACGGTCTCATACGACGATACTGTTCACTGAAGCTGATGATCAGGGATTATAATCCCTATGTTATGTGTCTGCAGGAAACACATTTCGCTCCTCAGCAACAGTACACTCTTAAAGATTATAAAATCTCGCGAAAAGATATCCAAGCAGTCAGATCCAGCGGAGGGGTAGCGATCCTTCTCAGGAATGACGTACGGGCGTCGGGAGTCAATCTTATCACAAACCTGCAGGCAATAGGAATCCGTTTATTAGCGCCAGTAAACTTTACAATCTGTAAAGTTTACTTACCTAACGCGGAGTGGAGATCGCAAGACCTTGAAGCTGTACTAAAACAATTACCACGACCGTTCCTCGTAGTCGGGGATTTTAATGCCCACAACCATTTATGGGGATCTGCCAGCATCAACAGTACAGTTGGTTATAAGAGAAAAGAAACGCTTATTTAACGCATTCAAGGGGCACTCGACGTTAGAAAATCTGATCGCCTTTAAAACATCTAGAGCGCATGCTCGTCGAACAATGTTGGAGAGCAAACGAGCCTCATGGCGTGGGTACGTGTCGTCGATTAATAGATCGACACCGATCGCGGATGTGTGGCGTAAAATTAAAACGGTAGCAGGGACCAAGAAACATATTAGTGTGATCAATTTAGAACTAAATGGAGGCGTTTTAAAGACTGCAGTTGACGTTGCGGAAGCTTTCGCCGATCAGTTCCAGGCAGTCAGCAGCTCTGAAAACTATCAGCCATCCTTTCTAAGCACAAAAACCGTAAGAGAAATACCCTTAGACCTTAGCGGCCAACAACATAACTTACCCATCAACGCCCTATTTAACATGTCCGAGTTGGAAGAGCTTTAGTCAAATGTAAAAAGTCCGCACCAGGTCCTGATGGAATCCCTTACGAGTTTGTGAGGGAAGGGCTGCCGTCCCTGAAAGAACCGCTCCTCGCTCTTTTCAACAAAATATGCAACGAAGGTCGCCTGGAAAGAAGCCGCTATCATTACAATCCTGAAGGAAGAAAAAGACCCCATGAAACTCGCTAGCTACAGGCCCATAAGCTTAACGTGTTGTTTAGGCAAACTTCTGGAAAAATGGTTAGTAATCGAATCATGTGGCAGCTGGAAACTCACAATTTCCTGGTAGATTACCAAGCGGGTTTTAGGAAACGGCGATCGACGGTCGACCAACACGTATACCTGGAGAAGGAAATATTAGAAAGTTTCCAAAAGGGAGAGCATTCAGTCGCTGTCTTCTTTGACCTTGAAAAAGCTTATGACACGGCATGGCGCTACGGAATCATTCGCAAGTTTTATGATTGGGGACTGACAGGTAACGTGCTGAAATTTGTGGCTTCTTTCTTAGATGACAGAAGCTTCAGAGTCCGAATCGGAAATGCGTTATCATCACGGAGGATCTTGGAAAACGGAGTGCCGCAGGATTCCACGCTTAGCGTGACCCTATTTCCAGTTGCTGTGAACGAAATAGCAGCGTCCGTAGATGCATCAGTAAGCAGATGTCTGTATGTAGACGATCTAGCCATATTTTTTTCGGATCCAGAAATGCGTACGATAGTCAGTAAACTACAAGAGTCGATTAATTCCATTTTGCGAAACGCCGAAACAATAGTTTTCGGTTTTCCGCGCAGAAAACTCAATGCGTCCATTTCTGTCGTATGAGAAGACCGCACTACGGACCGCTGCTATATATAAAAGATATTCCAATATCATGTAAAGAAACAACTCGATTTCTAGGACTCGATTCGAAGCTCACCTGGAAACCGCACATTACTGACCTCGTACAAAGGTGCAAGCTCGCTCTGAACGCGCTAAGAGCGATTTCGGGAACCAGGTTCGGAGGAGAGACAGTCGCTGCGCGACACCTACCGTTCGATGATCCTCGCCAAAATTGACTACGGTTCTGTCGTGTACTCGTCAGCACGTAAGACGACACTTGCATTGCTGGACCCGATCCAAAATTCGGCGTTACGGTGTTGTCTAGGAGCCTTCAGGACAAGCCCGGTCGTGAGCCTACAAAGTGAAGCCGGTGTTTTACCACTGCAAAGTAGACGTGCACAACTACTTACCAGTTATGTAGTCAACATAAGGTCACAACCCAATTACCGAATTTTAACGTCCTGTTCAGGCACAGGACTAAATATCTCGAAAGGCCAACAATTTCAATACCGGCCGGCGTACCAGCGCTGGAGCTGTGCACTCAATTCGGATTAACGATTCCCCACATACTACCATTTAAGTTACCTGAATTTCCGCCGTGGAAGACAGAAAACCAACATTTTTGAGCGATCTCAGCTTGTTATCTAAAAAAGAAACCACACCCGAAGAGTACCGTAAAACATTCAGAAATATTCTTAATACTTACCGTGAGTCAGTTGTTGTGTACACCGACGGGTTCAAAACTCAACGAGGTGCGGGAGCAGCCGTAGTGGTAGACGGAAAAGCATATTCCTGGTCGTTACCGCCGGATGCCACAACAATCTTAACCGAACAATATGCTATTTGGCAGGCGCTAAGATACGCCGATTTTTCTATGCTAAAGTATTATCTCATAGTGACCGACTCAATGACTACAATCAAGTCTATGCATAATATGCCCCTATGACCCAATGTCGCAGATAATGACGGACACGTTAGCACACCTAAAAAGCTGTGGTAAGATGGTAAGCCTAGTATGGGTACGGGCCACAGCGGCATCGCCGGAAATGAAATGGCAGATAAAGCGGCGCACAAGGCATCACACTTAAACACTACCGACGCTAGTATTCATACTCCGGATAGTGTAAAGAATGCCCTTAAAAGGATGGTAATACAGAAATGGCAGGATGAATTCACTGAGACGAACAACCACCTGAAGGAAAATAAAAAGAGACGTGAGTAAATGGAAATATCCCGTTAAGGTGAGCAGATGTGATCGGGTTAAAGTTACAAGAATGAGAATAGGCCACACCGCACTTACCCACGCTCATATACTTACCTCGTCAGACCCACCATCTTGTCAATTCTGCAACGAACACACCGAGACGGTAAACCATCTTCTGTGTGATTGCCCTGCAACAAACATAAGAAACAGATATGGATTAAGAAATGATATTAGAGATGTACTTACCCCAAGGAAGGCATTGAAGACGGGCTAAAATATCTGAAAAGTTTACAGGTTTTGGACAAATTTTAAGCACTCAATGCAAGAACGTATATAAAAAGGAAAGCGCTAATGACCGAAAAAAAGATTTTGTTACAATTCTCTGTTTCTCTTTATTCATGTGTCCTATTTTTATGCTGAATTAATATTCCTTGTATACATAAATGATATTTAACTTTTATACTTTATTTCTGTTTTTATGAATTCAAACAATAGTACATATTAATCATTCAGTAATGACATAATTCATAGAAATTAATACAGGAAATTAAATAAATAGCGTCATTCGATTAAATGTACTATCATTACATGGTATTGGTTATACAGAACCTATAAAAAAGAAAACACGCTTAGCTTTGCACCCACAAAAAAATTTGGCTGAACACAAGTTTGAATCTGAGGGATTAAAACGACCTTAGCCCTCCACAAAAAATTTCGGAATTTTTATGTTTGCTTTTATGAAAGGAAATAGCTAGCACAGGTTATCACAACTTTGCTGAACGCTAGCACGTTTTTAATAACGGGATTTTTGAGGTTTGAATCTATGAAACCAGCCCCTCCCCCACTCCAATATTTCAAACTTTTGACGTTCGAACATTAAAGGGTGAGGTACCACAGGTTAGTGCAACGAAAAATAACGTTAGTGCACCTTTAATAACGGAGTTATTGAGGTGTAAATCTGGAAGGGCTAAAGCGAGCTCAGCCACCCCACAAAAAAATATCAAATATTTTTTTGTTTGCACGAGAAAGAGAATAGCTGCTAGAACAACTTTGCTGAACGTTAGCACACCTTTAATAACGGAGTAAAGAGCTGAGCTACCACATGTTAGCACATCTAAAATTAATGCTAGTATATCTTTAACAACGGAGTTATTGAGGTTTTAATCTGTGGGAGCTAAAACGATCATAGCCCTGCGACAAAAAATAATAAATTTTCAATATTTTTAAGGTTAAACCTATGGACTGCCCACAACAAAATTTCGAAATTATGGTATTCCAACATTAAAGAACTGAGCTAGCACAGGGTAGCACAACTAAAATTAACGCTAACACACTTTTAATAGCGGAGTTATTGACGTCTGATTCTGGAGGGGCTAAGGTTGAACAAAATTATATAGGCTGTGCTAGATATTCTCAACCTCAAAACCCCATTTTTAAAGGTGTGCTAGAATTAATTTTAGTTGTGCTTCGAACATTTAATCAAGAAAGAACACCAACTGCAGCGTCTATTTAACCAATTTAAGCAGATAGTATATATAAGCTTCCCGTCGTTTTTATTTTTAGTATCGGTATCGCTGATGATAACAGCTTAGCTGTTGAAACACGATGTCCGAGTCAAGTTTTAGTGCAGTTTTTTGGTGTTTTTTGTTGGTCAGTTCTTTAATGTCCAAATGTCAAAAATTTGAGTAATTGTGAGTTGTGAGGTGGGGCTGATGATCCAGTAGATTCAACTTAATAACTTTGTTGTTTCAGTTATTAAGTGTCCAAGCGTTGATTAAAGTTATTGATGCTTTGCAACTTTGTGAAGGAGGAGGTGGAGTGGATGGCTTCCTTGTAGGAGCAGGTGTCGCCTTAGCCAGTTATTCAGAATGACTCATACGAATCTTATATGATTCTTACGGTAGTTGAGAACAAATATGTTATAATAATTTTCATACATACAATTAATTAATTCGCAATTAAATGCGATCTCTCTCATCTGGTTTTCTCTTATTCAAATACATTTTCAAGTCTTTTTCTTTTCTAGCTACTCCTCGAAGTTCAGAAATGCTGATTTCTTAACTACCTGTCTTATTATAGAACAAAGTTCATCTCGATTTTTGAGTCTTTGTTTTTCAACATACCCAAAAAGCCTAAAAATCGAGGCGTGTAACATCGTTCAAAAGAAATGTTTTCTTGTCCAGCGCTTAATTTTTGATTCACCAACCTTGCTGCAAATACAAATCACGTCGCACGTTAAGGGGTAGATCTTCAATTGAATAAAAAAACTCTCCATCGAAGTTAAATAAACGGTCAGAATAATGACTGATTAAAAAGCACTAAATTATTTGTTTTCCTAAAATCCCACATATGACTTTGACCTGAATATTGGTCTTTAGAATTTATAACTTAATGAAGATCTTACAGCATGTACAAATGTGCTACTGACATATTTTAAAAATAATCGATGAAAGAAAAGTCCACCTTATTTGAAGCCAGTCGCCAGGGTGCTACAATATGACTGAAGACCGCACTAAAATCTCTCCCAAAAAAATTCTGCTGGAATGTTTAGTTTTTTTATGTTACTTTCGAAAAAAAATTGTTTCCGGGAAAGCCTCGGAAACAGTCAATCCCTTTAAAAATTTTTTGAATATTTATATATTTTGTCTCTTGTAAAAAATTTCATAATTCTCTGTCTATAACGAGATATTCCCGGAAAAGCGTTTTTAGAATTTCGGGCCAATTTCCGAAGCTTTCCTGGGCCGTTCGCGTTCGGATCAATTTTTTTTGAGAGTAAACATAAAAAAACTAAACATTCCAACAGGATTTTTTTGTGAGGATTTAGTGCGATCCTACAAGTCCCTGGCGGAACTATATAGACAACATAGATACTCTATTTTACATATCCAAACACAATTAACACATATGAGCCAAAACAAATCAAAAATATTGTCATATTCAAATCATAAATATTCGATGTCATAAGTTTTAGTGTGTGTTCCAAACGTGAAATTAAGATAAAAAGTTTATATCAACAATGTGTCCGAAAATGCCCTGTTTTTGATATGCAGAATGTTGAAATTAAAAAAATTGTTTTTTTTTAATTTTTAGAGAAGTTTCGAAGTTTCGCAAAATGTTATAATTTATAATATATTACGGACAATAATCTGGCACGGATATACAATCTGTTTCCTGGAAAATTCCTAGAGTTGTTAAAGTTAAATTATTAAAAAACTTGTTAAAAAAATTATAAATTTATATTTCCACAGGTTATATACAGTGACCGGCAAAAGAGTTTGTCAACAAATGGGAAAAATTTTTGTAATTGAGATATCAAAAATTTTTTTGGCAAATGAATTTAAGCACTTTGACAAATGTCAGGTGACCAATGTTATGCGGCAAAATTTAATAAACCTTTTAAATATGTAGAAAGTGGAGGTTAGATGACATAGAAAAATGCCTAAGAAAAAAAAAGTTGTCCAGAATTAGATTATACTTCTATGTTTTAAATTTTTAAAAGAAAATAACCATTTCAAAAATATTTTTGCATTTTTATTTGGCATTAAACACAATAAAAACCAACAAATAAACTTCACAATCCAGTAATTTTTATTTATTAATCTACTAATGGATTCGGTAAGAACAAAAACATTGTTTTTTAGGACGGACTTTGTTTCAATGGCCTCACAGAAAACAAAAGGTTGAAATTACAAATTTAGAATTATTTTAAAATAGTACTAATAATGATCAATTCTTTCCATTCTAAACCTAATTTAAACCATTTTTTACAATATTTCATGGATAATAAGCTCATATACAAAAACATACAAAAAAAATTTCCGGAAAAAAATGCCGGAAAACTAATATTTTTGAAAAGTCGTTATTTTCTTTGAAAATTTTTACATAGACGTATAATCTAATTTGAACCAAAATTTTCTCTTAGGCATTTTCAATATCTTGTCATCTTAACCTCACTTTTTGCATATTTTTTAAATTTGCCGCCATGGCAGTGGTCACATGACATTTGTCAAAGTGCTTTTTGTCATTCAATATGTTGAATTCATTTTGCAAAAGAAATTTTCTCGGATATCTCAATTACAAAAATTTTTTTCCCATTTGTTGCAAAGTCTTTTTGTCGGTCACTGTATATTTCTAGTTTTTGTACTATAAAAACTGGCCACTCATACCGTTTTGCGCCAAAGTTCAAATAACAACATTATTTTTTATAATATTATTTATAATAATTATTTGAACACACGTATACCAAGTTTTAATATTAAGAGGAATGTTTTTGAAAAAAAATTGAAATAAAAATGTCATTTCCTTAACTATATCTTAATTAACATATATGTATGTTAAATAGGTGCTTTTCATGTTCAAAACTTTTACTGCTAACAACCAATATTGTAATGAAAATAATTAACTGTTACATATGTATTCCAGTAGATAATTTCGTAATTTACATATTCAAAGCTTTGAACAATGTAATGGTGGTTGTAAAAAGTTGTAATTATTATACATAAAACAACAACCTAATATAACCGTTTAATTGCTACAAGTACTTGTTAACAACTTTTATATCACATACACACTTTAAAACTATTTTCCTATAGTGCAAATTGTCTTTATCCGGGAAATACAAGCGCTATATATCACAATGCTTTCGCTACTGAATATCTTAAGTTCAAACAAGTTAAATATAGCCTGTGGTTGCATAAGGCTATTATTTATGGAAACTCTCGGTATATGTTGGCATTCCGATAACGATCTAAAGATCTGCTCAGATGCTGCTTGGTTGTTTCTAAATAATTCGTGATCACGGTAAATGTTCTTGTTTTCAACTCATATGAACAATGCCCAGCTTGTACTTGCCTGACGTTGGACTGAAAAGAAAACCAATTATTCACTGCCGAACAAATAGATTTGAATTAGGATTAGTGCTGATACAAAAACAATAAAAGAAATTTATTAAAATATTAAACTATATTGTGAGATAATTTTCAGTTATAAACATAGTATAATTTTATCATTAAGAACAAGACATATTTTTTTGTTAAAAAGTTGTTACCTTTTAATAAATTCAGATTTTTTTTACACATACTCTTATTTCACCGGATTTCATACAACAAACTTTTACAGATGACTGACGATTACACTGATTGCAGTATATCAATCTGTTATTATTACCTTATTCAGATAATTTAATCGTCGCGGCCAATTTTGTATGATTTTTTTTATTACTATCAAGATCTGTGGCCGATATTGGGGTCCATGTTTTAAATATAAGATGAAGGATAATACCACGATTTCGAAATCAAAATTTTAACATATATTTTTTTATATATAAATTATTTACGCTTTAAGCAATCCAATATTAGCTATTTATTTATTATTTATTGACTATAGTTTCAAGTCAAAATTACTTAATTAACTTAATTATTATTTAATTATTAATTTAATTAACTCCCAGATTAAAACATTTTACATACCTAGTTTATATTTTTAAAAAACCTTTATTACAAACCAATTTATGTTTTCTAAATTTCCATGAAAACCAAATGTCATTTTAACGTTTGTATAAAAAAATATTTTTGTATTCTGAAGATGACTCACAATAATTTTTGAGTTGAAACTATAGTCAATAAATAATAAATAAATAAGTAATATTGGATTGCTTAAAGCGTTATTAATTTTTATATATATATATAACCAATATTTTTAATTCTGGATCCTATATTCATACATAAAATGGAAACTGCCAGAATAAGCAAAAGGATCATTTTGTACAAACAAATATCTTATGACAGAAAACGTTACGCACTTAACATATGGTTTCTGAAGCAGTGCTTAAAATTAAACAAAGTTCCAAAAATTTGCAAGAATTATATCGTCCCTTTAATACTACAACTAGGTAACTCGAATTTTGATGTTTTGAGTTATCCAGTTGTGCTTAGTCAACTTTAGCCCTCTTTACATGCTACAACTAGGTATGTTCTACGTCATTGTAAATGGCAGATAGTTAGGTGTTAAACATGGATAACTTCTAAAACGAACAATTTCGTTATGCTATAAGTGGATAACTTGAGATACCTATTTGTGCAACTGGGTAACTTGATATACCGACTACCTCTACCTTCCTGTAATTGAGATATCTAGTTGTGCAGTTAAAGAAACGTGCACAGGTTTTTAACGTAATCTGTGTTCTTTCTAGTTTTAAGTGATATTTTAGCAAAAATAAGTGAAAATGACCACAAGGGGAAGGAAAATGGTGGAAATGGCACTTGAAAAAGTGAAGGTAAGCGATTGCCGATTTAATTAAAGTTTATTTATTGAGTAAAATGGAAAATTAGGTTATGGTTCAATTTTTATAACAATTTTTGTTCAAGTTAATGTAGATAATTATAGTAAGACATAAAAAGCATTCGAACTTCTTCTTCAGAACCTTACCACAAAAATTGAAACTTACAGACTTATTTTGTTTTCAGTTCCTGCTATTAATAACCTAGACAACATGGTTGTGAACAAGGGTACCGCGGAGGGTAAGCGTGGTATTTGTATTCAGTTATTTATTTTATTAATCCATTTTTGTAGACCAAGAAAACTTTGGTGAGACGCAGATGTTGCCCAGGGCTGATACAAGTAACTCGAATCAGGCCATAGAAGATGAAGAACCGTATTCCCCTGACTACTCAGAATATCTTCCAAGTACCTCGCCTACATCAGAGTCCTCTGGAGGTATTGAATTAGATGGTATGGAAGAAATGCCCACTAAAAACCGACAAGCCACGAAAGAGAAAACGAAATACAAATAAGTGGAAAAGGAATGTGGCGAAAATGAAAAGACAGCATGGCGAAAGTTATAAGTCTGCCAGGGGAAAGTTTGTTCCTGGAGTGGCAATGAAAGATCCCTGTCCTGAAGTTTGCAGACGGCAATGCAGACAAAATTTTCGAATGATGAAAGGTTGAAAATATTTCAAAGGTATTATCAGCTAGACACATATGAAAGAAGAGAGATTTCATACATAGTCAAACCGAAAAACAAAATACAAAATGGGCTACTAGTGGAAATTCGAGGCGCCAAAATACCATAATTTTCTTTTTGCCAAAAAAAGATGGAAGGATTCAGACGTGCAAGACAATGTTTATCAACACGTAAAAAAAGTCACCCCTCCTGAAATACTGCAGTATCAGAGCTCACATAGAAAAGTTCCCGGTCATATCCTCGCATTATTGTCGCGCAAAAACTCAACGGAAATATTTGCACTCGGATCTGAACATAACGGTTATGTACTCATTATACAAAACAGAATGCTTGGAGAAGAACCAACCAGTTGCTAGTTTTGCAATGTACAGAAAAATATTTTCCGAAGAATATAATTTGGGGTTTTATCGTCCACGAAAAGATCAATGCCGAATATGTATGGCTTATAACACTCCCACAAATGATAAAAGCTTATTTGAGGCAGACTACCAAACACACATAAATGCAAAAATAGAGCCCGCAGTGAGAAACTGGCAAACAAGCAAATAGCTGAAGAGTCTAATGGAACAATTGTAAGCTGTAATTTTGACTTACAGCAGGTACTGCTAGCACCCACTGACCCCACAAACAATGCGTTATTCTATAAACAACGTTTTAAGACCTTTAATTTCACAGTTTATAACGTAGTCTCCAAACAAGGCGATTGTTTTATGTGGACAGAAGTGGAAGGAAAACGAGGCAGTTGCGAAGTAGCCACTTGTCTGTACACTTACTTTAAATCGTTGCCCAGTTCTGTGCAAGAAATATCTTGCTTCAGTGATCGATGCGGGGAAAAAATCTTAATAAATATGTAGCTGCAATGTGCTTAACCGCTGTACAGGAAATTCCACACTTAAAAAGATAGATCTCAAATTTCTTGTGGTAGGCCATAGTGAAATGGAATGTGATTCTATGCATTCTGCCATTTCAACAGAATTTAAAAGAGTCGGTAAAGTAAATTGGCCTCAAGACTGGAAAACTATTGCCAGATGCGCGAGACGAAAAGGAGATAAGCCGTATATTGTTAATGATGTCACACATGAACAGATATCTGATTGGAAAGCTCAAGCAGAACGAAACATGATGTTTCGGAAAGTTGATTCAGAACGTAAATTAGTACGCTGGCAGAAAATTTGTGTCATGAGTTTTTTGAAATCTGAACCATTAATGATGAGATTCAAGGAAAATTTTGACGATGAATATAGACTTTTGAACTGCAGCAGAAAAACCGGAGTTGCAGTTTCAGGTCTAGGGAATTTAAATGCCCTATATGGGGGTAGGTTGCCAATCACAAAGGACAAATACGATGATATTATGGCATTATTTAAAATGAAACCACCTGCACTTGGCATTGAATACAAGCCCTATTATGAAGGTCTGCCGTTTCAGGGAATGAACAGGGAAGAACAACATGAAGACGCAGATTTAGACAGTGACCTGAGTGATTTTTCTGATTGAAGCTCACTTATCTTCATTTATTTTCATTAAAATAATTAAAAATAAAAATTATAATACGTATGAATAAAAACACTTTATTTAAACCCACATTGTTTTTAATGTAATCCCAAATTAAAAGTAGATATCTCTTTTTCCCAATATTGTTAATAGCGCAATAACTGGATATCTTGAATTTTTGAAAAAAATAATGAAAGTGTTGCATATTTCCTGATGTTGATGGAAGATTATGCTGCAGGCCTTGAATGTTCAGGTATTTTGCTCACTAAAAAGAAGATTGTCAATCCTCTTGTCATTTTTTTGGCCTGTCAATTTTAAAGTCATTTTTCTCACAATGCATATACCTTTTGAATCGAAATCTACAAAAATGGACGAATATAATTACATAATAACTTTATTAATATCAGAATTTAAAAAAAGGTACTCTAAAAATTAACCAAACAGAATGGAAATTATGGTTATTACATCAATCGATTGCGCCAATTATCCATCAAGCAATTTGGGATTCTTTAGATAATAATTTAAGAGGTAAGGTGTTTGATTTCGGGTTAATTTATACAACAAACTAAATAATAAACTAAAAACATTTACCACATTTTTATAAACCTCAACTTAAATCATATTTACATTCTAATTGTCATAATTATGTTCCTACACTTAATAATTCTAGAACAAGATTGAATTTCATAAAAATATATTTAATAAAACTAATGTTAACTTCAGCAATTCTGAGTTAGAATTATTAAACAAAGAACTAAAATTTGCTCCACAATTCAAATATAACAATTTGATGTTGAATGAATTTAAAGCAACAATTGAAAATTTTAGTGATTACAACCCTTTAATTAAAACTCAAATTAAGAATATCTGTTCAATTATTCCCAAAGATAATAATAATTTTAACCAAAAATCAAATCTGTCGAAATTAAAACAATTAATTCAATTAAAGAAAAACTTAATCAAAATAATTTAATCATTTCTAAAGCAGATAAAGGTAACTGCATGGTAATTCTCGACAAAAATGAATATATTAATAAAACCAATTCATTTCTTAACTCATCTGACTTCACAAAATTACAATCTTCACCATTCAATAAATTTAATTTACTAACTTCCAAAATAATTTCTGAAACTCAAGAAACATTTAGTTTCTTTAATATATATTCTACAAACATCAAAATCTCAAACCCAAAATATTCCAAATTTATACTCTTTACCTAAAATACATAAAACCAACCATCCTATTAGACCAATAGTTAATTACAAATCTTCACCAACATACTTTATTTCTAAATTTCTATCTCACATTATATCAAAAGAAATTAATTTCAAACCATCTTATTCTATCAAAAACACAATTAAATTAGTAGAAAATTTATCTAAATTAAAATTAGGACAACAAAAATCTTTAACTTTAATATCTTTTGACATCGTTAACCTCTATCCTTCAATACCACCAGAAGAAACCATTCCTTTAGTATCCAATTATTTACATCATAGTGAATTGCCTAACTTGATAGTTTCAGATATAGATAAATTACTTAAATTTTGTTTAAATAATCAATTTTTCACTTGCAACAATCAATTTTTAAACAAGAAAAGGACTACCAATGGGTTCTCCTCTTTCACCTATTTTAGCTGAACTGTTTATAAATAATTTAGAAGTTAATTTTATTTCCAAAAAGTCTATTTTTAATAATAAAATATTTTATTCTGGAATAGATACGTTGATGACATTCTTTGCATTTTCGAAGGTTCTACATAAGAAATTGATGTTTTTCTAAATTACT
Organism: Abscondita cerata; assembly: GCA_030710515.1. Lineage (NCBI taxonomy): Eukaryota > Metazoa > Arthropoda > Insecta > Coleoptera > Lampyridae > Abscondita > Abscondita cerata. The sequence goes on from JALBCR010000968.1 coordinate 49,197, forward strand.
TTAAATAATTTACATCACATAATTAATTTCAGTTTAGAAATTTCTCAAAACAATTGTCTTCCTTTTCAAGATACATGTATTTGTATCGATTCAAATAATTCTATTAATTTTGACATTTATAGAAAACCTACAACTACAGTTCAAACAATTCCTTTTATCTTCAAATCACCATTTTTCACAAAAACTATCAGCGTTCTACTTTCTTTTCAACCGTATCAGAAACAAATTTTAAAAAAGAATTAGACGCAATTTTTATATTGCTCATTTAAACCAATTTCCATTCAAAATTATTTAAAACATTTTTAATAAATTTAATTATGTATATAATTTAAAAAATCTAACAATATTAATTCCAATTAATGAAAAACCAAAAAATAAATAAATTTCAATTCCTTTTATTCCTGAATTTATTAACATAATTAAAGATCTGAATAAATTAACTGATTATAAATTTGTCTTCAAAGCTCCTACCAATTTAGCTAACATTTTTTCACAAAAATTAAATGTAAAGAATAGTCTTGAATCAAGCGGCATATACCAACTACTATGACCTGTAACAAGATATATATTGGTAAAACTTTTACCGTTACTTGGCTATATATAAATAATCTTATATTTTAAGTATGCAAATACTTCATTGGTAAATAGGTATTAGAGCATATTTTATTTTCACAGATTTTAACAATATTTATAATCGAATAATAATGAAAATTAGAAACAATTTAGGTATTTCACATTCTTTATTTATACAAAGTACATGTTAAAAAATTCTTTTTACGATTTTAATGCTAGCGAAAACGTCAATAACCCTATCAAATTTTATTTCTTTGGCGCACTCATTTTCAATGCTTAGAATGGCGAGACTACTTAACGGTTCCTGACTGATGCTATTTCTTAAATAATTTTAATGAGGTTCAGTTTTGAAAACGAACGTTCAGCAGAAGCGGAAGTTACCGGAAGAGTTACAAATACCAATAGTGTTGTACACTTTGTATCTGACGCAAGTTCGTCAAAAAATTTTATGGGTTTCTTATTACGCTTGGTTAAAAAAACAGCTTAATTTCCCCAATTTGCTGCTAAATCGGAAGACTCACGTCGAACTTCATCGTACTTGTGACGCAGCTTACAGAGTATGCATTTTAAGTATATTGGAAGCCTTCACAAATTACACTTTTTACTTTGAAGAATCTTTGAAACAATATTTAAAGAATGAAGAATATTGGAAAACAGTACAATAAGAAATATAAATTCAAAACTTTTTTCAGTCCGATTGCTGCGGAATTTTTCTTCGCTATGCTTGGTTTTTAACATTATTTCTGTGAGGGCCTTTAAAACATCTTTAAAATTAAATCGTAATGCATTCAATGAATCATTCCTAGAAGACCACGTAGTAGCATTCAATCTCTTTAATGTAATTAAACTTAGTGGTGATTCTTTAAGTAACACCCATCGTTTAACACTATACGAAAAAAGTTATATATGCACCTAACAGTATCGAAAAATGATTTCGCCTCTGGGACTCCATTGACAGCATCATTTATAACTAAATTTAAGTTATGAGCAGCACAGTGAACGTAATTACCATTTTTTTTCTCACTTGGCAATTTTAGCTTGCAAGCCGTTATAAGCACCGCTCATAACAGCAGCACCGTCGTAGCCCTGACCTCTACACTTTCTAATAGAAATGTTTTTTTCTAAGAAATTGATTATAAAGCTTTTTAAACCTTCCGCACTTCGATCATTTGTTATGGGGTAAAATCCAGTAAAAAGATTCTTTATGATTTCGTTATTTTCATTCTATGAAAAACAATATAACGAAAAACAACACTCAACTGTTCAATTTGCATATATCTTGCGTGGTATCTAAAATTATTGTAGGTATAAAATGGAGCTGCGCGAATATCATCAAAGATTTTCTTTTTCTACCTCGGTTCCCAACACATGAATAAATTCGTTTTGTATGGTTGGACTTAAGTATTTTGTCGAACCATTTGGAAATTCTAGCAACTTTTGTAATATGCTATCATAACGCGATAATAGGTGTATTATACTCTAGAAAATTACCTCGTTTAGAGTCATCATTATCGTATTCAGAATGGCCTCTAAATGGTAGATTACATGAAGACAATGTTAATGTAAGATCTAAAGCTCTGTGTAAAACTTGGTGCCAAAAATTGTGGTTTTCCTTGTACTTTTTTGAAAATTTTGATCAAGAATATTTTTGTGTGTTTTCAGACATCGTGAGTTACGCAAGCGGCAATGTGTGTACCGCTAGTTTAATGTTTTAAGATTTTTTGGCTTAAACTTTTCCACTGACATATTCCGTTGACCCAACTTAACTTAAAATGTTGACTATTTCTGTCAGCAAATAGCCAACAGTCCAATTTACAGAGTAACACAACCACATGCGATCAACGATTAAGCTGCCTTTAGATTTTGAACTGTAATAAACCCAGGAAAACGATCTACCATTGATTTTTCAAAAATCAATATCTTTTGGTCTGCAAGACCCGTAACGTAAAAATAATTTTTTGCACTCAGTGCATGTAAAACTACAAGATATAGTACGTCAATAGGCCTACCGAAACAATAGAAATACGTACTAGTGTTTCAAAAATGTAGCAAAAACACTGAGTTAATAGAGCATTTTGCTACAAAATATTTGCATAAGCACAATTTCGGTTAGGAGAAATCACTTTACATCCCTAATATAGCAAAAAACTCTTTCAGATCTGTAATAATTGATAATTGAATATTCGAAATGTCAAACGACAGCTTGTCTATTATTTGTCACTTTTATGTAGATATAACTACTAGCGTGCGTTGTACACACAAATAGTTGATATACTTACATTGTTCGTTATTTAAAATGCAATTTACGCACCTTGTATTTTTTGTAAATGCCGAAAAACAATTCAAATCTTTAAATACAAGTTTGACAATAAATTAAATAGGTTAACTCAGATGGATGACAAATGTATGCATTACGTGCATTTGCGTTGTAGCCACAGCTCACTAATTAAATTTTGTGGTTTGAATGTTATAATATCAGAAATTTGAAAGTGCGAATTTAGAAAAATATCGTGCAAAAAATAGGATACGCAACTTATGCGTAAACAGATTCTTTAGGAATGAGTGCGGGTTTGCCACGAATTCCCAAATATTGTTTACGCAGTTGCGTATCCTATTTTTGTCACGTAAAATAACTATTTTTAATTGTGTCACTTTTAATTATGTTTTCATCATAATAATCTTTGTCTGTAGGGTATTTTTGTTTTATTAACGTTTTCAGCATTTGGTCTTCAACGGCGGAACCAAAACCTTCACTTGCCAGTTGCGAAAAAAGTTCATAAGCTTTTAAATTTACTTCATTTCAAAAGTGAACCACAGCTGCACCGTCGTATATAATAGCATCGCCCTTTCCTACATACATACAGTGTGTCCGTAAAGTATGGAACAAATTCATTTTTAGCTAAACAGATCATTTTAGGAAATAATCCTGAAACACGTCGATTTTGGTTTTAATTTACCGTATTTTAAAATAATAATCTAATATAGAGCGTGAATTACTTTCGAGTAATGACGTCACCGTCATTTTTTAAATGGGACACCCCCATTTTGTTTCAATTTTCGGATTACTGTAGCTGAGCTGATTCCAAAAATGTATCACATGTTGATTCCAATTGGTACAAGGTGGACAAAAATACAATAGTTTTGTGTGTGCTCATAAAGTAACGCATAACATTCTTTATTAGTTAAATTAACAATATTATCAAAAATATTTATTGTCTAGCGGACAAAAATATGATGAAATACATGACTTTATAAATGTTCGAACTTTTTTAAATCAATAAGAAATAATTTCTTTCATAATCTGTCTGCTAGACCACAAGTACCAAACATGTTTGGAAACAGCTCATTTTTATTAATCTAAATATTAACTACAGGGTGTTACATTTAAACCAATTGCCGCTAGACAATAAGTATTTTTGATAATATTGTTAATTCAACTAATAAAGAATGTTATGCGTTACGTTATGAGCACACACAAAACTATTGTACCTTTTGTCCACCCTGTACAAATTGGAATCAACATGTGATACATTTTGGAATCAGCTCAGCTAGAGTAATCCGAAAATTGAAACAAAATGGGGGTGTCCCATTAAAAAAAAAATGACGGTGACGTCATTACTGAAAGTAATTCACCCTGTATATTAGATTATTATTTTAAAATACGGTAAATTAAAATCAAAAATCGACGTGTTTCAGGATTATTTCTTAAATGGTCTGTTTAGCTAAAAATGAATTTGTTCCATACTTTACGGACACACTGTATATATTTTTAATAAATACTTTTAATTCCTTTAATTTTAGTCGAGGCATGCCTCTTCTGTACCGTATGAGTATACCGTACTTTATAAAAATGAGTGCTTTTAAAAAATTGTTGATTTTGCATAATTTATTATGCTAGTTATACCACTCTTATATTTGTTTTTTTATAACTAATCAAGATATCTTAATGTTGTTGATCTTTTTGAAAAGATAAAAATAATTTTCTAGAAATCATCATAATGAAGTTTTGAGATTTTCCGGCTACTTGTAGTCGAAAAACTGAAAAATCCCCTTTAAAAATAGTCAAATTTTGGCTGTTTATTTCATTTATCGGCTTCCAGTTAAAAAATCTATGCAGAATATCAACACAAATGTTCTGACATATATTTAATCATTTGCACCCTAGTTTCATGTTCCTACGACAAACAGTTTTAAAGTTATAGTTGCGAGAAAGAAATGTCCCGAGCGCCATCTTTGTGACGTCATAACTCGGTCCCTCCCGAAGATTTTTTTTGGGAAATAAGAGTCAAATCGCGAACAATCATCTAAACTATAAGTGTGCCAAGTGGGACCTTCTTAACATTATTTGCGGTATGTGAAACTGTACCGCTTGTTGTATTGTTTTTGAAATTTCCGAACAAGACGCTTCTGTTTCCGTTAATATCCCATCTGATTTCGAGGACGTTGAAAAATAATAATCACTAATTTTCCGCAATTTTGCTCTTTTTATTTCTTGATCTCGCTTTCTTTTTAAATTTGCCCAGCCACTCAGTTTTTTCCTTTTATTTTTTCCATTTTAGATTTATCTAAAACCTTCAATCAGTTAAATTTCTTGCAGAAAAACAAGCAAGTTTTAGATTAAACGTAATCCATTTTCATATTAAGGTATTACTTATATTTACAATAAAAGATTTTCTAATGGTTATAGTTCACAAATAATGAAAATAAAAAGAAAGTGACGGCTCTAGCGATACAACCTAGAAAAAAAAGAACAATAATATTGGCTCGAAATGGTAAGAGTTAACACAGCAGTGTCCGGCTTAGTCGGTGAGTTGGAGAGGTTCTTGAGGGAGACTGAATGAAATAAACTGCTGCGTAACGAGGCGCCACCTGCTGGGTAACAGAGAGAAATAAAACCGACCCACAGGAATTCAATAGGTTTTACTTAAGGTCTTACTAAGCTACAACGAACACAAATCAGAGAGACAAAAGACATGTAAATATAGAAAATACAACTTAAAATATGTAGAAGAATCTGGGAGAAGTGAGAGATTCTGTCGCATGAAACTTGCGTGCATTAGCAACAACAAAATAATTAGAGCTTCGCAATCAAATATGTCTAAATTCAGTTAAGTTTTTGTTTGTTATACCCCAAATTAAAGTTAGCCTACCAATTTGAGATTAGTGATTAAGGAAACTCGACGTACACACGTTACTTACACACAATGACTTAAAAACTAGAATTAAACTCGGACTAATACGGTACGTAGCTCCCGCCAACCCAAAAAACCTTTTGTTTCAGCTTCACCCACTTTATTGAAAACGCCACAGCTCTGATGGAGCTAGTGAAACAAAACCGAACGTCGATGGGTGGAGTCTACCCCAAATTACAATTTGCTTATACACTAGGGATTCAAACCGTTTAATATTACATGTACGTGAGCTCCAAACGTATGCAGAAATGAATAGGTTCCTTAAACAATAAAAACTTAGCTGTATACTGATGCATGTAGTTCTGATAAGGAAGGTTCTTGCTAACGACAGCAGTTGACAGCTATTAGAAGATCGGTAGCCATAGGATTTTTCTGAGCAGGACGAGACGACAAAGCTCGGAAAGCAGGTTTCCTTCGAAATCGCAGGGAACGCAAGGTGAGCGATCCTCTACCGGTGGACTATAATCGGCCGTTGTAGCTTCAAGGTCGGCGACACCGTGGTAGTCGGCACGTTTTTATAGCGAAGGATTCCCAAATGCTCGTTCCAGCGCCCCCGGGAATTATCCAGACAGTAATATACGAGTAGAGTATGAGGTCAAGACACGTGCTAAAGCATACGTTGTAATTAGAAATTAACACAATCACGAGACAACAAAAGAAATAGCAAAGTATATCACTTACGGCGAAATTGGTCGGATTTATATATCCACACTAATTTAATTTGGAATTATTGAAGCCACATTGATATTTTACGAGTAATTTTTAGCTTCGTGAAGCACCGACAACCGCCCAATAGAAAGAGAAAGTCACAAGATGTTCGCCCGTCGTCTCGATTAATATCGAGAATAAATCGATCCACCAATGAGAAAAATCGTAGCGTGCGCGGTAAATTTGATTTTCGTCGCAACGTGCAACTCTTGCGACCTACGTTTGAGTTCGAGTATTTTGAACCGTAACAATTTTCAATTACTACTCCTACCAAAAAGTAATCGAAATTGAAAGTTTTTTTTATTTTAATGTAATTGCAAGTAATCGCAGCTTTCTGTATAATAATTTAAATATGCGTTTGCTTTACCTGTGCCTACTAAATCTTTAAATCTGGATCACACTTTTACTATTTTCGATAAGAATATCTGAATATCCAATTAAACACTTTTGGCTTTCAACCTATTTTTATTTAAACTTTTCACTGTGCCGAGAAAATGTATTTAACGTAATTAAAGTCATATCATAACTGAAGAAATATTAATATACCAGTAGTTCGCCCGGATAACATAGACACATGCAAGTATACATTTCACTAAAGTCGTACGTGCAAATTTTGAATGTTTTGCATATTTTGATTACGAATGTTAAACCCAATCAACTAAAATGAATTTCATACCAATCATACTTGATACTTGTTTGTTTTTAGTTCTTATAAGTATGTCAGTTTTCACTCACCGACCATGAAAATGTAACTTCATGTAATCGTAAAAATAATAATCTGCTTATTCTTTTCTTTATCTCAGACAAAAAATATGCTAATGCAAGCTGTTTAGAATTACTACTTAAATTAAGAAAATATATTTGTGATGGGAAAAGTTTAATATTTTATTATTTTATTCGCTGGGAATAAAATAAATACTGGCGAACATTGACTTTTTCAATTAAATTGATATAATGTACCTATTTAACCAACAAGACTTAAACCTAAGCAATGCTTAATTAGATAAAATTCTTAAAAACTATAGCAACGTTTCTTTTTAAGCATTAGCTTAATTTTTAAATTGTGTTTTCGTTTTCGTGTTAGGTTAGGTGTAATTGCCATTAATGATTTTCCGATTTTAATTAATACATTGTATTATTTTTTTTTAATATTAAAACCCTCGTTTTTTTTTGTCACAGAAAAAATAATATATTATATATACGAGGATATATTGAAAAATTCTCTAGCCTACTATAGAACCAAACAAAATTTCAATGTCAAAAATATTTTATTACTCAACATATTCTCCTCTTAATTGGATACATTTATTACAGCAAACCTGCAACGTATCTAGACCTTGAAAAAAAAAATGTTTCTTCTTGCTCTGCAAACCAGACCTCCACAGCTTCTATTACCCCTTGTTGGAAGAAAATGTACGACCTTTTAAACTTTTTTCAGTTGAGGAAAGAGGTGATAGTCGGGCGGAGCCAAATCGGGTGAATAAGGGGGTGTTCTAGTAATTCAAACCCTAAATCACGAATTTTTGCATGGCAACATGAGATTTGTGTGCAGGGGCGTTGTCCTGCAAAAACAAAACACCTTTGGATAGCTTTCCGCGTCTTTTCTCTTTAATATTTTCCCGTAGAGTGGTCAGTAATGTCGAATAGTAATCTCCAGTTATTGTTCTACCCTTATCCAAAAAAATCAATCATGATTACTCCATGGCAATCCCAAAAAACTGAAGCAAGAACTTTTCCAGCAGATTTTGGACACGAAACTTAGGTCTTGGAGAACCAGAGTGTCGCCATTCCATCGATTGTTGCTTTGTTTCTGGATCGTAGAAATGTACCCAAGTCTCATCCATAGTAACAATTCGGTTTAAGAAGTCTACATCGTTTTCAAATCGAGCACAGATCGAACGCGATGCTGCTACCCTTGCACGCTTTTGGTCAACATTCAAACATTTGGGGATCCATTTTGCAGCAATTTTTCTCATGTCCAAATTGACGTGAACCATATGATGAACGCGTTCGTATGAAATATTCAGTGCTTCAGATATCCGTTTTAGCCCAATTCGACGGTCTGATAAAATCATGTTATGAACTGCATCGATATTTTCGGGGACTGACACAGAAACTGGCCTTCCCAATCGGTCATCATCTTCAATGGAAAATTTACCTCTTTTAAAGCTTGCATTCCAATTTTTGACGGTCAATTTTGACGAAGGATATTGATAGTGATCAAGCATATCTTCGTAAATCTGCTTACCTCTTAACCCTTTTAAATAGAGGTACTTGATGATGGCTCGATACTCCAATTTTCGATTTTCACAATTTCGGTGGACATCTTTTTCATTTAATTTATTGCGTGACTCTGGTTTACTTTTTGACGTCAAACTTTACACTGACACTTCTAATAAGTTATTGTTCGTTGCTATGGTAACGCAATATTTTGTTTATGCAAGGAACTGGTCTAGGCTAACTAGATATCAATACATCCTCGTAGAAAACAGTAAGGCTGTGGCTCTCACCTCGAGTAAGAACCAACTACTTACCTATTTGCTATGTAAACAACTATTCTAGCGTGCAGATTTTTTTTGTTGGTAAAATAATAAATATATAAAGCGGCGCTTCAGGCGCCTTTTATGCTTTGGCGCCGAGTGCCTTTGCCACCCCTGCCATCCCGGTAGTTACGCCACTGAAAAACTTACTACCTTGCGTTTTATATTTTATTTGTCTCTTATTGGTAAAAAGGTTAGATAAATTTAAATTTTGATTGCAAAAAATTTCAATAATTTGTCGAAAACGTCCTAAGCTATGGTAGCGTTTACTATGAAGATGTTTGTTTACTTTTCTTTTCATTTGTTTTGCGAATGCGAAAATAAATGTGCCAAAAGAACTTATTGATATATAGCTTCAAGTTTATTATCAGCAAAATCAGCTTTAAGGTACGAACGCGAATTCTTCAAAAAGGGATAGAACAAAAATAGTGTGATTGGGGTAACAGAATATTTTTTGTTGGTTTACGTGAATCAACTATCTGCTAGATTCAATTCTAATATTTAATGTGCAAAATGATCTGTGCTCAAAAGTAGCTTGGAAATGAAAGAAATTGCCCCAGTACGCAGGTTTGTTTTCCTTAAAATTTAAAAAAAAAAATATGACGTTTAGTTGACACTTGCAGATTTCAAAAGGTAATAGCGTTTCTTAAACGAAAGAATGAGCTTTATACCATTGATTATAAAGTTACTGGGTTATACGCCAAAAAGAGCCAATATATTAAATAAAGAAGTGGTTGAACGATTTCTTTTGGACGCTTCTGACGACTAATGGTTGCTTGCAAAAATTCGGTAAATAAAAAATCAAAATGTCTAAGAAATTATTTCTTAGTGAGGAGAGTACAAAAGTTTTGCCGTTCTCGGGTTCAGCAGTTTCTGAATCAACAGATGGTTCATCATCAACATCAGTATCAACTCTTTCATCATACATAACGATAAAAAAAATTTTTCTAATATAGGTAGAGTTTCATAATATTATAATTAAATTCTATTTGGATCGTGTTATTATTTTTACCTTTAGACTTTTACCAGACTTCACTGAAGATGCTGTATTGATTAGATGAATTTCTGGTAATTGCATGGTGGAACCGTTTATTTTGTTTAAATCAAAATTGTTATAGCATTGTCGTGAAATGATAAATGGTTTTGAAATGTAGTGACCTTGAAGAATTTTTACTTTTTCATCTTACTACCGACAGTTTTTGTTAACTTTCTATTGAAATTGTAATTCATCACGTAACAATGTTAGTCGCAACGTGGCGTTCATCAAAACTTTGTTCACTAATACACACCCAACGCGTTAAAAATGCTGTAGTTTTTAGTAATTTTTATTTTGATCAAACAGTGAAAAAATTATAACTTTTGCAACAAAAATAAAGAAGTTTTAGTTTCGAACTAACGTAACAAATTATTTAGTTTAAATATTTTTCAGAACAGAACAGAAATCATCTCATGAATTCAATCATTTTGTTTAAAATACTTCGTAATTTATTGGTCTAGTTTGTGACGTTATTTTTTATGTCCATTCGACATTGTGGTTAATTAACTATAATTTTGATTAATTAATCTTCATTATGGGCATTACCGCACCTTATGATTAGACAACACAAACGTACGTAATTCGTTTCTGAGATTGCATGTGAAACGGTCTTTCTGCTTGCGTAGAATTCGTCATTTAGAAGATCCGTATAATAAGATAGAGTATCTACGTATCAATTTATTCGTACGCCATTGTCTGACGATTTCCGTGTTGGCATTTTTTTCAATTTATTATATCTTTTATTAAATAACATTTGAATTATTTTATTAATTGTAAATCGATGAATTCGTCTGCTTTATAAATGACCCTAAGGTATACATCAAAATTCTGCACGTTGTCGAAAGCCGTGAGTACATCATTTTCTTTAGCTAAGCAAACACCATTTTGGGTATCTCTTTTTTTTTTTAATTTTTAGCTGGAGAAACTACTCTACGAATAATTAAAGGCATAAATTAGCCGACAAATTACACTCCAAACTCTATGGGTGCTGCTGGGGTTACGCTGTATCCTACTTTCATTCTATGAGACAGACAATGTCAGTATTTATATGAGAAGGAACCGTAGTATTTAATCTACACAAGTGGCGTTCATCTTTGAACCTGTCCGTCGTGTCCATATCAGCTGGTAGCAAACCCATCATCTTTAATTCTTCATACGTATCAACACAAAATGTATATGCAGCATTAGACGTTCTAATACCTTAAATAAAACGAGTTAACAGATAAGTGCTTTAGTTTTTAAGTAGTTCATTTTCTGTTTTTATGCGTCTCGTTCTTAAAACTTTCATAATTATAGGTAGTATTGGGGTAGTATAAAAACCGATCAGTTTAATTCGATATTAACGTATAATTCGCGCTTTTTGTGTTTTGTGAAAAGGGTGCGCTTGAATTTAAAAAAAATATTCGGTTTGGTAACTAAAATTAGGAAGTCAACATCATTTTCTTGTTTAATTTGAGCTTCAGGGTATTGAATCTTGTGCTTTTCACTACCGCACCCTCCTTCATTGAAGTCTCAGCATCTGAGAAAACCACTATTGTTGGAATTTAAGAGTTCAATCTCGTTACTTAACTTATTATTTGCCGTTAGCCATTTTGTTCCACGCGCTTTGCGGAATAGTCGCGATATTGTTGTCAGATAACGATAAAACTAGTCAATTTAAATGCTTATCTTTCTTGTTTTAGATGTTTTATTGTTACTTATTATAACTTGATGTGTTGTGTACTTCGTTCTGAGATACAAGTGGTATAATCAGGTCTAATTTTTATTACATGTTTCTTTTGTGTCTCCTGAGTCCCTACTATTTAGGACGAATCACTTCAAGTATAGGGTGGCGCCCCTATCGTCTCGAAGCAACTTTGTATCTCTACATGACTTATAACCTCTCGCGGCCCCTTGCCGTCTGCAGCTAATCGGTTGGTGATTCAGAAATGACTATAAAATTATTGATATACCTACCTTTTGACTAAAACAAATTCTAACAAGTACATAAGACGCAAACGTTAAATTTATACGAAACATTTTAAAAATGTATTCTAGCTTGTATTAACAATATATTGAAAGTTATTAAATGCTATTTTTATGGATAATTATTTAGGGCTCGTCAAGTTTTGATGAATTCGTTAGTTTTGTTACTAGAAAGTGTTGCTTACTTTCTTAGTAGGGCAGAAAAATTAATTTTAGATTAATGGTTAGTACGCAATAACCATAGGTTATTTTTGGCTGGACTTTGTTTTAACTTAATTTAATTTATTGTACTGATTGCATAATCTGTACACCAAGAATGAGAACTGTTTAAGTCCTTCCTAAAACTAACAATTATATGGAAAAGAGACAAAATAAATAATCTAAATTTCATCACTATCCCAAAAACGAAACTGAGGAAGTTACTGGCGTTGGTACTATAAAACTGAGACATACAGAAATGCCTTGTACATTGCAAATTTATGTATAAAATAACAAATTCATATGAAAATTGAATAGTGCAGACTACAATGAAACTAGTTAGTCTTATACGTTGGTCCAATGTTGGTAAATCGCTAGCCCATATTTCTTACTACTTGGGTATATTTTTTTTTGTTTAATCAGGAAAATCAATTCAAATATTATAAAAAATTATCGCTCGTGAGTTAATTTCTCTTTCACGCAAGAAACGGAATTCATCTCGAATAGTAAATACTATATGAAAAAACCTAATAAACCATCTGTGCGATTATTTTGTAAATTTAACTTTAAATTAGCCTCATTTTGTTATCTTAAATGTCATTAAAAAAGAAGAGGACTCCTGTAGTTGACTGGTGTAACATATGACGTCAGTGCAAAAAACAACAAAATTTGTCGTTGAAGTTAATCGCAACTTAATTATTAATCCATATTCCATTAATTTTGTTTGACACACCTATTTAATTAAAATGTGTTTATCGAAACTTCGTTATTCTAGGGTAATATTGCACATACTTACTTATTATACTGCAGCGTAAGTGCTAGTCGAAGTATAATCAATCAGATCTGTTAATTGTTAATAATAAGTGTTACTTTAAATTTAAATTTTACTAAAGTATTTCAAAACTTACCCGCAATATTATAGTTGAAAAATTGGAACTCTTAATTAGATCATTTCGATCATATTAATTCAATAACCTTATGTGTATGAACATCATTGCAAATGTTACTATTACCAACAACAAGTGTTGCGAAAATGCAATTTGCATTAAAAGGCAACTTTGTCGACAGATGTGTTAGCAGTTACATAGTCGACTTTCAATTATCATAGCCAACTATGCGTTGGCAAAAACTCAAATCGCTGTCGACAAACAGCTGTCGAGTGATTCTCTGTGTTTCTTTGTTATTGTATGTACACTCATGAAATTTAAAACTTGGACACCACAATTTCTGTAAACAAAAGTTTGCACATTGTGAAGCGGGCTTAAGGGTATCATTTACAATTCTAACAGCAGGTAGTCTCAGCAGGGGTTATCTTATAGAAGGACTGTAGAATGAATCATTACACTAAGCGCGTTTTAGAAAATAGGTAATTTACGTTGCTTACTTAATTTTTTCTTTAAAGAATATATTTGAAGGTATCGCTAATTAAACACCATAGCTCGATTAATTATCGAATCAAAATTTTGTTTAGGAAATGTTTACAAAATAAAATTAGAAATAATTTTGATTTAAAAAACGTCTACAAGCAATAACTTTTAAATTAAATCAAAAAAACTAAACATGGTTATTTGGGTTGACTGATTATTACTTATTTTTAAATAAATCTAACCTACTAATTATTGTAAGTTATTAAAAAAAAATCATTAAACTCTCTATTCATAATATTTAGTCCTTACAAAATGTATATTTTATGACGTTTCATTTTTTCTGTAGTTAATATAAAAGTGAAAATAAAAACTAAGGCAATTCTTATTGTCAACGTATATATTTAGTTTTTGACAAGAATTTATTACATAATTATAATTAAGATACCAAGTTATAGTTTAAAATTAAATGAAAACTTTTTTTTAATAAAGGTATTACTATATAAATAAATATAAGAAATCAATAATGGGCGTGACCTCCATTATTATTGATACATTCTTGGAGGCGTCTGCTCATTGACGCTATCAAGGTATCAATATAATTAATATTAATCGTTTCCCATGCGGTATCAATGGCTGCAATTAGTGCATTACGGTTTACTGGTATAAAATTTGGCCCTTGTTGTCTTCGGATAACAGCAAGTATTCGAGCCCAAACATTTTCGATAATGTTAAAATCTGGGCTTTTTGCTGGCCAGGGTAACAGCTCCAAGTTATTTGCTTGTATCCAGTTGCGCACATATTAATATGCTTATTGTAAAAAGCTTCGTACATACCTGAACAACAAACCCAGGAACAAACAGAACAACGAACCGAACTGCAATCGGAACATTAATTTGGACGGTGCTACGTACGAATTTTAGAACAGATTCGCAAGACGTTTTTTAAATCAAAATTATTTCTAATTTTATTTTGTAAACATTTCTAAACAAAATTTGGTTCGATAATTAATCGAGCTATGGTGTTTAATTAGCGATACCTTCAAATATATTCTTTAAAGAAAAAATTAAGTAAACAACGAAAATTACCTATTTTCTAAAACGTGCTTAGTGTAATGATTCATTCTACAGTCCTTCTATAAGATAACCCCTGCTGAGACTACCAGCTGTTAGAATTGTAAATGATAACCCTTAAACCCGCTTCACAATGTGCAAACTTTTGTTTACAGAAATTGTAGTGTCCAAGTTTTAAATTTCATGAGTGTACAACCTCTTGCGAACTCACAGCACGCGATTCGAGATTGTCATTTTTGCCAACACATAGTTGGCTATGATAATTGAAAGATCGACTATATAACTGCTAAGACATTTGTCGACAAAGTTACTATTACCATTCTTGTTAATTAATTCTCATTGATCAAACATTTCTAACTTATGTATTTTTCACAACCACAATTATCTAACTGAAAATAAAATTGAGGGGGGAATGTAATTAATATAACAAAATTAACAGTTTTAGTCACCTGTCAAACCGAACATTTCTTAATATTGAAAATTCTCACAATTATCCAATTTTAATGTAAAACTTAAAAAAGGTACAATTACTTTCTGACGTACGTATACACCGGTATACTAGCTATACACGGTGTAAATAAATAAGTGCAAAGAAAGTGGTGATTCTTTGTCGAAAAATGATGTGGATGAGCAACCTCTGCTTAGTTACAGCCCCTTAAAGATGGAACAAAAAAACAGTTTTTAAAATGTTACAATATTTAAAATGAGCTGCGATTTTATCTCCTCATCTAATTTATTGTGAATCATCAATACCACTTTCATCTCAGTTTGCTATGTAGGCAGTCAATACATAAGGAACTTCGTTTTCATAATTTAATTGAGTCTTAATCTTAATCTTCTTTTTCTTCTCAATTCTCTAGATCATATAAAACAATAAATTTCTAATTGTGACATTATAATATTTATATCATCAGATGGATCGTATGGTATCTATAGTTTTCAATCAGTGGGCGCCAATCGGAGATGTCGTGGTGTAGAACCTCTGGCCTCCGATAACTAGGGGGTTCTTGGTGTAGGTACTTTTGACTTACATTGTGTAAAATACAATTTTAAACCTGTAACGTTATTCAAACGCAAACAAAACATATACGAATGTGAATTAAACAGGTTTACAACCCTGTATAAAGTAACATAATTTATTCAATAAAACATATATCATATCATTTGAAGCAATAAAAAACACAAAAGAAAAACACTCAATCTAGAATCTAAGCAGATAAATTGATGTCACAAAATTTGTATAATGTTATCTTACTAATCACGTGATTTGTAATTACAAAATCTTAATAACCTAGACACACAAAAGAAAATATTGTTTATATAATTTCATTCGTAACTTTATCGTATTAGTGCTAATAAACTCAAAGTTGATCTCGTATGCAACAACATACATTGCATAAAATCAGAGTTCAACGTTATCATTTATAAATACAATTCTTACGGCGTAACGCACACAAGAATGGTTTGATTATTGTCATTAATGGCAAGCACCTGACCTTAAAATTTTACGTACGCGAAAAAATTAAACACTTTTATAAAGGTAGTTCGGCATAAAGCCGATTTAATTAGTTTAGAAAACGTAATGAAATATAATTACGCAATAGATTCAAATGCATAAATGTAAATTAATTAAACAGGTGTCAATCGGAACACCAGGAGGTCTTCTCCTACCATGTGTATCCGTCGGAGAAGGCACCATACGGCGAAAACAAAACCGAGCTTGAAGAGTATGAAACCATCGGAAAATCATTTTAATTCTTTTTGAGAATTGTACGAAAGCACGTCGCCAAAGAAAATTCTTTTTATTACTAAAACGCCCTTATGGGCGTGATGTTACTAATGAACACCAAGTTAGTAAAACGCATAAACAAATTTTATGCATTCTTTACATTCTTTATAAACCGCAGTTGCAAACTTTTCTGGGTGTAAAACTAAACAGAACCCAGATCCCTTGGAAATACTTAGTATTCTAAATGAAGATATTTGAATACACGCCAACAAGGCAAACCGGGGTCAAAACCCACTTACAACAGTTCAACAAAGTACTTAAAAAAATGTTTTGGTGATATTCTCTTTACGCTTGAAGAGTTAGTCGAGAACTAACCTCAATACTGCAACGGGAATTTCTTTTATGTAAAGTACACGTAGTAAGCACATAATACTAAAGTGAACGTGAAAAATAATAAAAATAATGCACTAATTGGTGCCAACATTTTTCCCAAAAAAGGCGAAAATCTCGAATCTTAAACAAGGTGTAACCACAAAAATCAATGGAATCTATGAATAAACAAGTCTTTAACGGTTAAGGTCGCAAACTAAAGCTACAAAACCAAAATTCTAGCAATAGTGAACGTATTTAATCAATTCAAATCGTAATTAAATGACGTAAGGTCACAAAACTTTAATTAACAAAAAAGTAAAAATTTTCTGAAAGTATTGTTTATTATTGTGAAGATAAACAGATGCACCGACAAACAATTATTTAATAAAAATTTTAAATTTAGCAAAATTTCATAAATATAATTTAAACACAATATTAAAGAAATTGCTTTATTAGCAATTGAGCATTATTATGTTTAATGCAGTTATTTATTTTAATATACAATAATAATAATAATTTTGTTAAATTGATGTTTATTATTACAGCAGGTGCTTTTTCAGCAACTCTGTTGAGTTATGAAATAAAAGACGAACTTATGAGATAAATTCAATCACGAGTGGTATTCTATTAATCTATCTCACGAACAAAATTAAAAGTCAAACTGTCCATATCTATGGTTACGTCGTTAAAAACAATCATAATTTAAAGACAGCTGGTGCTTTTCGCTGAGGGAAATACCATAAGAGTTTGTGTTTATCTGGTCAAACTTTCATTTTTAACAAAGCCTTGTTGCTGATAAATAAACACTATGGCGTTTGTCTCGCCTCTTCTTAAACTATATAGCATGACATTTTGCCGCGAAAACATGAACATTACCTACTTACAGTTTATTCGATGTCAAGGTGACAAAACGAGATTAAAATGCAAAATGAAAACGAAGTTGATTTGCGCAGAAGAACAATCTCCGCGATCGGTTACATAATCGGTCTGTTTTACAGGTACAGGTTCTGTTTCCAGGATGTTTCCGGAAGCTTTCGATCTATGACAACCGAGAGCTTCGACACATTGCCGACCGCTCGCATGCCGCCATCTTGACCTACTGAACGAACACGAACGTGACGACGCACGACCGACAATTCCGAATCGTATTCTTAGCACCATCTTGCTTTTGCGACCTTGACGAACTTAGCCGACGACAACCGAGCATGAACTACGCCATCTTGACTTACTCACGATGCCTGCCAAACATTGCCGACGATGACCGACTGCGCACGAACAGGCTCGCACGCCCCCGACCACTACCGAACATCAACGACGCCATCTTGACTTACAAACGAAGCTTGCCAACATTGCCGACGACGACTGAAATTCAAATTTTGCGCCAAAACTAGGTCAGAAACGGTACTACTTATCTACTAGTACTTTTAGCAGATGAATTAAATTGTCGTGATAATACCAGTTGTCTTCGACGTACTTAGATGGCATAGATAATCTAAGCTTTTTTTTTCAAGACTGACTGTTTTCGATGAAATGAAAAAATAAAATTATGCGATATCAATTATGTACCAACCTATGTACGGGCATTTTGGCCTCCTAGAGGTCCTTTATATTTTATTAAATTAATATGTAAAGGAGAGTTGGTATTAAATAAATAAATAAATAAATAAAATAAATAAACTCATAGACTGTTGATAAATATTGTTTGTTTTGTTAATTTTGTTAAAAATTATTTACTGAGCCATTCGAGGTAATTATTTAATAAGTTTCCTTAAAAACTACAAAAAGACACTGCGAGAGCAAAAATTGTAAAAATCATAAACTTTCTTGCATCAACATATAAATCGCAAATTTTATTCAATTACGTACACATATAAGTGCATGTATAAGTACTTGCGGTAATCGTAGGTTATGTAGCAGATAATTATAATTTTAATGAACACCATTGTAACAGCAAATGCATTTCATTGTCGTAATACGTATAAACGTATGACAAAGGCTCATTTCCACCAAAAAATGGCGTGCGAAATAGAATTTACTATAATGTAGTAGTCACGTCGTTTTAACGAAATCGCATGAATCTCACTAGAACTATTCTGTTTTGTAATTGCGTAACGAATAATATTAAACTTTTATGAATTTTAAATTGGTTTACTTCTGGTTTCCTATTATGGACAAATTTCTTTGTGTAGTAATAGTTCAACTTTCTGAATATTGTTATTATGTGGATTATATTGTTATTTCAAAGTTGGCAACTTAGGAGAATTTTAATTTTCGCACCTCAACATATTGGGCCAATTTATATTTCAACATTAACTGCACAGATATTGAAATTATTAAAGTTGAAAACTATTTTAACAGAGTGGCTAGATAATAGTTGAGCTTTAAACAACTTAAGCGTGTTATTAAATTTGTTAATTTAATTCTGCTTTCTTCCACTTTATCAGTTGCACGATTTACACTAGGATTATGTGTAATTTATAAATATTTATAATACCTCCTAAAAATATATTTCAAAAAACTATAAGCACAAAAGATTAATAGTTTAAAAAGTGTCACAATTTTATTTTAACAACAATTACCTAGAAAGAGGGTTATTCGTATAAATTTCTTCTTTCTAGTAAAGAGCAATAAATAGGTACATAATTACTTTTTCAATAAGTAATGTTTATAATTATTGTAAAACATTACATTAAAATTTATTACTCAACACTTCAGAACTGTTTACATTTCAGATTTTTACACTTAACTAATATATTATACCGATTTGCCCGGGAGTGTGCTATCGAAGGGACAAATGTCACTCAAAGTAAATTTGTAATTATATGTTAAAATGGGACTTTAAATGTACCATTGTTGCTGACTGATAACGCAATTCTTCTCCAACTTTTGTTTTATTTGTGTCTACACCGAGTTGTCAACAAACTGTCTCTACTAGGTAAAATGTGTTCGATTGACGATGATGTTATGCAGGTAACCGCAGTATCTCATTATTTTATGCAAAAAAAATTATTTGTTATAATTATGTTTTGAAAATAAGACTGTTTTTGCAGCTTTTGTCGTGAAATATTGAAATTCTTCCTAATTTATTAATTGATATTGAATTAAAAAAGTCTCCGTACTGAGTTGGAAAGAACATTGTAGAACAGTGAAAATAATATTTTAGAATATTTCAATTGTATATAAGGGTGTTATTTTGTCGCTTCAAAAACATGTAATTTTTCCTGTAAAGAGCACTACAGAACGGTAAACCCTGAAACTAGTTTTTCAAACGTGTCCGTGACCTTGTTTTAACATTCTTTCTATAAAAAAAAAATAGTATAGTTCTTAGCGATTCGATATAACAATTTTAGCAAAAAAGGGTAGAGAGGACTCTTAAATATTTTGAGAAGAGATGACTTGTTAGTATTCCGCATTCAAAGTGGAGAAATCAGAAACTTTCTTTGTATGATTGACTCTGATTTTGAAATATTGCTCAATATTGTTGGATCAAAAATAAAAAAAGCAGATACTAATTATGAGAAAGCAATTTATTTTTATTTCAAGTTCGTGCAGACCCATAGTATTACCTTTCCATGCATCTTTTTTCATATTTTTGTTTGATCATTTTTATCACTTTGTTACAGTATCTTTGGTTAATGGGCAATTAAAAAAAAACGTTGAATCGGTTTAAGAGCTGTTTAATCGGTTACACACATAATGCGTCATACAAAAAATATATCAGTAGCAATACAGAATATCGTGCTCTCTCGGTGATATTCACACATATAATTATAAATTAATTAGCGACACAGCAAACCCAGGTAATAGACAAACACTCCAATAGCCGTTGCTATTGATTGAGACGGGTCCTTATTCTCCTTGAGCGTCGAACTTATCACGCTAGCTACGCACACAGAGCGTGTGGATTCAAATGTAACAATGAGTAATTAATTATAGGCGCCACTTTGACTTAAAACGTCCTTCATCAAAGCAGTCAAAGTTACTTTAATAGTAATACGAACAAACAGGATAAGAAACCATCGAGTACAAGTAATTGGTCTAGCGACACAAAGTTCTTCGACATTAAACATATAGTTACCTTGAGATAAGTTACTTAACTGGGCTCACATACGTGTATTGTTTATTAAGGCATCCTTTTGGAGCGTATGACAAATAGTTTCCAGTTATAGTTAAGAAATGGTTCGGTACTGGTAAATGGATTGTTCGGATACACACGCTAAAATTGAAATAGCTGCAAAGCAAAGCACTGATGGCGATTTAGGTCGGCGGCACAGTATTGAAGCCCTTTTCGGTGTTAAGCCGAGACACCCCAAAGTTGCTGGTCCCCGCTATCTTGCGTGGCAGAACTCTACTGGCACCTCCTAACAGCATAGATTTATTTCTAAATATCACTTCATCGAGTACAAGTAAAAGTCGAGAGGTTAATCCTTCCAATTACAACACCATAAGGCAGTAATGGTTCCAGAAGACAACCCACAATTTCTGGACGTAATCAAATCTCAGCAGACGTCAAGCAAAATAATCCCGAAATAACGTAACGAAATAGAAATATAGGTCAGTAAGCTCACGTGTAAACGTTCATCCAAAACAAAATTCCAGTTTATTTCTCATTATTTATCCGGTGTAATTTACGTTTCACAACAGGCGGATGGTTATAACAACTTCGGATTAATCCATCACTTGTGTTTAGAATTCCCTTTCGCAGTACCTTTTTTTACAAAACACGACTGTCCTCGTTGCCAGTCCAACACAAAAAGAAAGAACGTAAAACGAGCGCAATTGGTTTTAGACGTTGACCTTGTCGTATTAAACTCGCAGTTAAAGTAGATAAGGCCGTAATAAGCAAAGAAACACGTATGCAGGAAAATTGTAACGTTAGAAAAGTAAAAGCTAGTAAACGTGAATTTTTATCGTAACAACTTGAGTCCCATAGTACATTTTATATCTGCTATAAATCAATTAATGGAATTTTCAAGTAAACATATTGGAGTGGACATTTTCACGTTGGATCCCACACAATTTGACAAATGCTCAAAAGAAGAGTCATATCGATTGGTGCAAGGAAATGTTAATACATTCAAAGTGCATCTACAGAGGCGACGAATCATGTATATATGCATATAATCCCGAAGCAAAATAATCGACTATAAGCACATCGAAGCAAATGGTGACCAACTTCTTTGGCATTACCGCTTACGTGGCAACTGTAACGTTAGAGTAACGGAGAACATCAATTCTAAATTTTACACGACCACTTGTTTACCAGAAGTCATCTGAGAAATTAAAAAAAACAGAAGAATAAAAGAATCATTTTTCATCATGACAATGACACTTCACCTCAAAACAAAGGAATCTTTGACTGCCCAAAACATCGAATTGATGGGTCATCGCCAGTACAGTTTTGGTTTGCCTCTTACAAATTTTTTGTTACCTCTCATCCAAAATAAATTACGTGGTCAGCAATTATAATTGACATTTTGCCATGAACGTGTATTCATCATTGGGAGGAAACGCAAATGGTGTAGACTACAATCAGTATTGCTTTTTTTCATACCGACTGTTTTGAATACACAATGTAAACACATCCTTAATTACTTAAGACATAGCTTAAATGTACACAATGATCAATGATAGGGTAAGAGATATAAAAACTACAAGAGTCGCTAATTATTAGTACCATTGGCGCCAATGTAATGGAGGAACTCCGTCAAGAAAAAAGTAAAAAATTATTATTTCCAAAAAAATAAAGATTCAGTATCTTTCTATACCATCTTATACATTTATTGGTGTCGGCCGATGTGGAGTTCTGCGCAAAACATTTGTTTTATTTAACAGTTTATAAAATAGGAGTTATCATCTATAATGTTTATTTGAACTATTAATTTCTAAAACGCAATTTTATTTTTTCTTTTTGTCTGACCAAAATTTGTTGGTTTTAGTTTTAAAATTAATTTCGGGGAACGAGGCTACAGAAACGGAAAAAATACGATTGTTAAATAATTAGGTTTATTTATACTTTTATTTTTTTTAACTGCTTAAGTTCATTGTTAAACGGTCACAGTCACCGAATTTGTATTTGACATAAATGTAACAGTGTTTAAAATAAGAGCTGTACCTAATATAATTATTCATAACTTTTGTTTTAAAAAAAAATTATCCGATGTTTAATTACAGCGTAATTACCGAGTTGCTGTGATCTGACGTCACTTTGCTTAATAATATTTTTAAAAAATGTTATGATGTTATCTATAACTTTTACTAGAACTATTGTTTTCTACATTTGCCTCGTTATCGAGCAAAGTTTTACTTACAGTTCAAAAGAGCGAGTATGCGACTTGGCCTTGAAAAAAGCAGTAGAAATAAGTTCATTGCTAATTTTCCTATAACCTATCGGTTTTTATTTTTATTTTATTTTTGAGCAAAAAATTTTATGTTGCTGCAAACTTTCAATACATTCTTACATGTTTGTAAGTATTGGGACAATGTGGAGCTGTGCGCAAAATGTTTTTTATTAGCATATAGGCCAAATCAAGAATTTGAAAAAACTTTATGAGAATCCAAAAACGATTTCCAGCTCATTTTTCATTATTTGGATCTAGTTAAAGTGCCAACATTGAACGCTGAACAAAAGCATAATTTTCGCATTATTGTTTGTATACCATATTCTTAAAAAAATTTGCTTTTTGGTTCTTGATAATCGTCTTGCCAATTATAACACTGATAAACAAAAACTGGGGTTCCTTTGGGTTCTTAAATAAAAATTTAATATTTTAATTAGATACGCTTATGGGCGTATACGAATGATAACGTTTTACTTGGATGTAACTTTTTTTTAAAATGTGATTATTGTAATATAAATTTAAATTAGAAAATTTAAAAATGTATCCGCATTTTACTTACTTACTGGGATATATTTAATTTCGTGGCTATATTTAATTTCATCGATTTAATGTGATATGAAAACCGACTTCTTATTTTATAAATACATATTGTTAATTACCACAGATAGGGATACCTACTTAATTTTGTAAAAATTTTACAAGAAAAAATGTCTTTTTTTAACAGTATAATGAATGAGTGGCGTTAGAGTGACCTCACTATTAAGATTTATTTATTCGTATGTTTACTTTATAAGCACTTTAATTATTGTGTTCTGATGAAAGTGTAAGAATATAAAGACAAAAATGGAGAATCGACTATTTCGCTGCAAATATTTTACTAAAACTATCTTAACTAGTACATAATAAAACTGAAAACAATGTTTTTATCGATTTTTATTTTCTACATATCTTTATACCACTTTTTTACGTTTAATTATATTTATTTGAATAATATGTTAGCGACAACCAGAATGCTATTTTTCAAATCATAATAGGATGTAATAGATTTTCAATTTAGAAATTCAGGTAATATTGAAGCGTAACGAGAAAATAGAAACTAGTTTAATCAGAAACGATTGTCTTTATCGTTGAAGGTAAATAAAACAACTTAATTTTCATTTGACAGAAACAGCTTATGGTGGTGTTCTCACGTATCTACATAAATAACACGTGTAACGTACATGGTTGTTGAATTAATGTAGTGTACGATGAGTAGTGCGTGGTCTCATTAAATCAAGAGATTGTAACAAAAAAAACCCGTCGTCGACTATTGTTGAATATCATTATTTTGCTGTCGTACAAGATTTATTTCAGGGTTTAATTATTATGAGCGATATTAAATACCTAAAATATTTTGAATTTTAGTGACATTAACTTTTTGTTAAAAAACTCTTATATTCATAAGTTTAACTTAAAATTTGAAATAACTAATTTGTAGAAATCTGTAGTTTTATGTATCTTAGTAAAATTTTTAGAAGAATAAACTCTGAATTTAACTTTAAACTGAAAGGGCTTGGAATAAAACTTTTTATTATTATGCATTATATTTTGCGTGTAACAATCCAAATCGACATCTAATTCCTTTGTAGAGTGAAGGTTACCGTGTGTGCTACGGAAAAGTTGACAACGGCATTTTCTGTTAAATTTAAAATTAATGAACATCTTTTTTATGGCACATTTTAAGCACAATATAGTAACATATTTTATTAAACAAATAAATGAGAACAATTTATGTGGTAAGTCTTTAAACGTATTTTATTTAAAAACAGTAAAAATTTTTTATTAATAAATTAATATGGATGTTATTATTAATACAATTTTTATAAAATGAGTTTAATAATTTTTCAAAATGTTAAATTCACTTTGCAAAAATTGTATTATAATGATGTCAATAATAAAGGTAATAACAAATATTGCAGTCGGAATCGAATTCTGAGCAGGACGCGCAAAAATATTACTAGACAACAAATTATTCACTTCGTTCACGAAGGGTGTATCATAAATGAAATTTCATTCGGTTAATAAATTACCATTTGTAAAAAATATCTTGTTTAATAATTTTAGGTAAAATACGCTTTGAAAAACCATAACGCTACATGGAGAGTTTACGATAAAGCCAACTACAACTTCGCTAGCCAAATCAGTAGATTTTAACAGAGTTTTTCGATTTATTATAGAAGACTATGGCGGAGAAAACTTAGTCCTCATCAAATACGTAACGGTAGAGAATCGGGATTGTCTATTGTGTAATCAAGATGTCCAAGAGTACTATCACTGAGAGGCAAACGACAAGTAAAAGCTATTAATGTGCATGAATGCTGCGAATGATTTTACCATCGCCCCCGATCATCTTTCCACGCAAAAAGGTAAGTGAACAGCAAAGAAGTCAAGAACTCGGGGAAGAAAATGTGGGCAACAATAATTATATTTTTATCCTTTTTACGGTTTGTTTTCTTTCGTTTCTAGAGTTCATAAGTTCATAAGGTCTCTAGAAGATTATCTACACGACCTACTAGGTGTCCATATAACAACTATTGGTGCCGTGTGAGAGCCTGCGTTTTACTAGTTTGTAAGTACAACCACGACCCCTCTGAGACTAGAAAAGCTGCCTGATTAGGTTTTCATCACTCCCTCCCAACTACCTTTTATCTAAAAAACCACCGTAACATATTATGTTATATTATATTACAATATTTAAAATGTATCATACGAATGAATAAATAAATATTATATTATATTATATTATATTATATTATATTATATTATATTATATTATATTATATTATATTATATTATATTATATTATATTACATTATATTATATTATATTATATTATATTACATTATATCATATTATCATAACAATATTTTTTAGTTTTGCGATTTTAATACTAATTTTTCAAGCCAAAATCTTTCTTGTGCTTATGCAACTACAAGTACACGCATGTGTTGGTGGCTAAATCATAGTCGACACTGTTGGGAAGTGTAAAAAGGATTAATTTGTGTTATCAAATCAACTGATTTGCTTCGAGTTGATGCTTAGAATGTTGGGCTTTCGATAAAAATTTTCTGGTTATTCTAATGCAATTTTCAAACTTAAGTTTTAAGTTGTATGCATTTTTTATTTCTTTTAAAAGTATTAAGCTCCTTAAAAATTCAATGTGGACGAGATTCCCAATAATTTTGGGGCTTCTATAGGAGTTGAGGGCACAATAGGGAAAACACGATGATACATCAAAGTTCTTAATAATGACGTTTCGATTGGTGATGGCCGTAACCTCAAGGCAATCTAACTGTCACCAACTTCTAGTTGCCTTGAGAAGAGTGGCCATCGCCAATCGCAACGTCGCGCTATTAAGAACATGATGGTATCGTACGACGACCTATCCTCAACTGCATATAAGAAGGCCCAAAACAACAGAGGAATCTCGTCCACATTATTTCTTTTGTTATTCTAAATTCTTTTGTGACCGCCATTTTGTTCTCCCACGTTTTAGAACTCCGGTAGGATGGTGAATTTGGGCTGACATAATTAAGCAAACCATTAAAACAGTAAATCATGGCTGGTTATCTGTATATCTATTTTGTTGACGATAAACCAAGTCAGCAGGATTAGTTCCTACGACAGGGCCCATACCTGCCACGCTACTGCAGAGATCTGGTACACCATCTCTGGCATTTGCTGTCGCCCTCCGAATCCACCTTAAAATTATCTCTGGCTACTACGGTCATCTTCATCGCTCACCGTGTCGTTCCAAAAAAGACACCACGAAACTGCCAAAACCAATGTGAGCTGACCGTTTCTTCTTTCCAGATAAGTGGAATAATTTTTGCATGCTTCACTTTATAAAATTGTTTATGTATACGCGTTTGTGTCTGTAGTTCGACGTTGAATTACCTCCATAACTAGTTTGCGCTTTTGTACCATCGGTATGTAATTTTTGAAAGATCTTTTCGAAAGTAGTTCACTTTAACTTGCGCTTTGTTATAATAATAAGGGATCGACGTCAAACGCCCGATGCGGTATGAACTTGGCTTATTAATAAATTTTGAATTCACTTTCATGTCTGTGATTTGCATGTGAAACCTATCACTTAATACGGTCACGCCCAGCCAGTAGCGTAGTTAACGTTGCATTTATATGTATTCAACCACGCCCAACCAGTGGCGTAATTATTTATTTTTGCGGTAGAGCATGAGACTACTTTTCTAAGATTTGATCGTTGTCTGTGTCTGTGTCTGTGTCATATTTATGTATTTGTGGTTATCTAGTCTTTTTTTAGCAACAATAATTATATCTCTATCCTTTTACGGTTTGTTTTCTTTCGTTTCTAGAGTTCTAGTGTCTCTAGAAGATTATCTACGACCTACTAGGTGGCGCCCTTAACAACTATTGATGCCGTGTGAGAGTCTGCGTTTTACTAGTTTGTAAGTACAATCACGACCCCTCTGAGACTAGAAAAGCTGCCTGACCAGATTTTCATCACAGCCCTCCCCAACTACCTTTTATCCTGAAAACCACCGTAACATATTATATTATATTATATTACAATATTTAAAATGTACCATACGAATAAATAAATAAATATTGTATTATATTATATTATATTATACTATTAGGAGTAGAAGGCGTTTATTTTGTGTTGAGCTCAGAAGCTTGCTACCCAAAGCAGTACAATCTGAGAGTAGAACACGTAGAATTGCTAGCTTGTTACTTGTACCTGCCACTGCTTAGTTAAAGTGCTTTGTCTCGATTTAGGTGATCACGTATAACGCCCGTTATGAAGATGTTGCCTCCAGTGAGGACGAACGTATTACTCGATACTCCTTCACATTTAAGATTTTGAAGTTGGTAGCTCCCCCTTGCAGAGGATGAAAGGGGCGCGTTCATTTTCTGATGAACACTTGTCCTTTGATAAATTTGTTGACGTATCTTGGGATTTTCTTAAAATACACATATTTTAAGAAAATTGGGGAAGAAGTACTGAAATGAACACTCTGTATCTAAGTTTGTAATGTTTTTATGTGCTCTTTGTAATAATGATGAAAAAACGCTCCAGTCATAACAATTTAAATTAAATGTGAATTTAACTTTTAGATTAAAATAACAAATACAAAAATTTAGATTAGAAAATAAATAAATCACCATCACACGTAAAATATGTTGAATCAAGAAGAAACAAAAAAATGATATATTTAAAAATTAAAAAGTTACAGTCACTTCCGGGCAAACTCAAAGTTTCTTAATATTGACAATACCTCTACAAAATTCGTAGTTTTGTGTAATACAAGTTACAAATTTTCAAATCCTTGTTTCTGTTTCAAATAATGTTTCTGTGAATAGGGAGTCATGACAGCAATTTTTTGAGAGTCTGACTTACAATGCATAAACATTTTTTTTCAAATTAAAGTTGTTTCTAATTTAAGTAGGCATTTGTTAAATAATCATAAAATTTTCTACATTTTTTATTGTTTTTTTTTGTCGTTTTTTAAGACTGTAGGAATAAATCTAGGGAAATTAGTGTAAACACGTAAATCTCATCTCAAAGACTACTTTTACGATTTTAATAAACTTGTTATTTATTAGTTTTTTTATAGTAAAAAAAGTACTATGTTCTTCACCTTGCTAAAGGCACAAGGTATTCCAAAAAGAATTCTTGAAGATATTTGTTTCCGTATGGTTGTTAATAGATATGTAGTATTGATTGAGTAGAAATTTTGTGTATTCTGTGTTATTTATTTAAATATCAAATAGTTCTAAACTTTGCAAACTAATAGTTACCATTATGTGGTAATTGATAAAATTAAATTTGAAATTAGATGTTACATAAACAGTGCGTAATTAAAAATAAATATTACGTGTAACCGGAACGATTTTTACAAATTGCAAAATAATAAGTCCTATAAAGAAACTACACAATTTAATTGATTTTATTTCCATAAGTGGCGCCACAATAAAATTAAGTCGTAAATTACATATTGTTTCAAATTATGATTTTGTATTATTAATCGTCAAGAGTAAATAATCTCTAATTGGTTGGTATGCAGTTTTTAATTTGTTAAATTTCGTTAAATAAAATGCAAATAAATCTTTAAAATGAAAATGTTATAAATTACAAAAAAAATCTATAATTAGAAACAAAATGTCGGGCTTATTATAATTCCAATTATTTAAATTTTATGTCAATGTTTGTAAGCGGTCATAGTAGGCGGCTTTTTGTAACGATAGATTTATCACACCTTACAATAGTAAACATAACGTTAATATTGCTTACATACATATATTCTTTAAAATCACATAACGATTATTACGCAATAAATATTGTTCCGACAGATGAAAAAACGACCTGGGAACGGCAACGCTGTCAGTATACCAAGTAAGACTTTAACCAGTATTGATAGTATGTGCAATTGCAATTGACGTGAAAGCAATGACAATGCAATAAAGATGTCTTACATCTTCTCATTAGCATTTCTTCTGAATAAAACGTTAAATGCAATGAAACAAATAAGCCAACTTTAACGTATTTATCTCGATTTTATTTATTTTCATGTTTGATCGAACATCAGTTATGTCACGGCCATTCTGTTTGAGTGAATAACTGCAACTTTTTTTTACTTTGTTTATATGTTGTTCAGTTATAAATTAAATAAAAATGAATTAAATCCTTCTTCTTATTATTATACTACCATCTGATAAACAGGTAAGTAACAATTATCTAAAGGTTTAATGGAATTTCATAAAAGAAATAAAATAGACGTAAAAACAAAAACTAATAGACGCCTATGAGCGTGGTGCTTAAATACCTCTACATACATGAGAATTCATAACTTAACAAGGAAGTTTTTCAAGGATGTCTCCCTAATTTGAATTATTTTTGTATATGTATTGTATTAAAATACTATCTAAAAATTATGTATTTCTTTAAGTGGGTGAAGAAGTTTATAGAGTCGGCATTTGTTAAAGTAAAAGTGGATAAAAAAGATCCACGCGCAGATTTTTTTATAGAATAGAGCAAGTGTTCTATAGGACCTTACACTATTTTTTTTTTATTGGCCCTTTGAAATCATAAGCTACCAATTTGCAGAATTGGCATGTACTTTGATATCACACATATATTTCTTTATTAATGACGTTTTTTAATTCGCATGAGTTCTGATAAATATCTAGGAAGAAATAAATTCTCAGAGGATAGCGGCACAGGTAAAGTTCCTAATAGTTTTGGATGCCCCGAAAAGGACTTTGTAATTCTGGTCGAAACGTTGGTGAATAGACTAACATGGGTTTTTAATGTCCTCACTACTGCACCTTCTTCACTGAAAGCCAAATAAATGGGAAAATCGAAATATATTATAAATACTATCATTATTACTAGAAGACATGGAAAAGTACTAACAATGTAGATGGACTTGTGATGTGTCAAATAGTATACCTACTTGTCATGGAAAAAACATAAATTAAATGTGTAATTTGTCATCAACGATGGAATTGTTATCACCACATTAGTTAAAAATTAATTCTAATATCGATTTTTAAATAATAAAGCAGGAAGTTAATACCACCAAAAATATAATGATACCTTATACGTCACGTATTTCTTTGTGAAGGTGGTACCCATTTGAAGTATCTTGATTATAATTAAATTTGTAATTCTTCCTGATGGCGAACAAGACAAAGTCGGTTGTGAGAAAAAATGACGAAATAGATAGGACAAAGCAATAAAACCGACAATCTCCAGTGTCTACTAGCGCTCCTTATGATGCAATTGCTTGATCCTCGTACTAAAATAAAGGGATATTATTATTCTATAATTCAATAATTTTATATTCACACTTTTTTTGATGTTGAGGTTATGATAGTATGTTATTTTTTTGTTTCACGAATTTATCTATTTCAAAGCAAATACGAGGGGCTGATAATTGAATTTAATAGGTTTTGTACATACCGCTATTTGTTAAATTATGTACCTAAGCGTAATTTATTAATTTTGTAAATATAAAAGAAACTTCATGTAACGTATACCAAGCGAAATTCATTCGATAATGTTGGCGTGATATGAATACTTAACAGTTTTTTTACATAGGCGTGCTATGGTAATTTTGCCTGGATGGTAATGTACGAGGATGTATTGATATCTAGTTAGCCTAGACCAGTTCCTTGCATAAACAAAATATTGCGTTACCATAGCAACGAACAATAACTTATTAGAAGTGTCAGTGTAAAGTTTGACGTCAAAAAGTAAACCAGAGTCACGCAATAAATTAAATGAAAAAAGATGTCCACCGAATTTGTGAAAATCGAAAAATTGGAGTATCGAGCCATCATCAAGTACCTGTATTTAAAAGGGTTAAGAGGTATGCGACCGTCAAAAATTGGAATGCAAGCTTCAAAAGAGGTAAATTTTCCATTGAAGATGATGACCGATCGGAAGGCCAGTTTCTGTGTCAGTCCCCGAAAATATCGATGCAGTTCATGACATGATTTTATCAGACCGTCGAATTGGGCTAAAACGGATATCTGAAGCACTGAATATTTCATACGAACGCGTTCATCATATGGTTCACGTCAATTTGGACATGAGAAAAATTGCTGCAAAATGGATCCCCAAATGTTTGAATGTTGACCAAAAGCGTGCAAGGGTAGAAGCATCGCGTTCGATCTGTGCTCGATTTGAAAACGATGTAGACTTCTTAAACCGAATTGTTACTATGGATGAGACTTGGGTACATTTCTACGATCCAGAAACAAAGCAACAATCGATGGAATGGCGACACTCTGGTTCTCCAAGACCTAAGAAGTTTCGTGTCCAAAATCTGCTGGAAAAGTTCTTGCTTCAGTTTTTGGGATTGCCATGGAGTAATCATGATTGATTTTTTGGATAAGGGTAGAACAATAACTGGAGATTACTATTCGACATTACTGACCACTCTACGGGAAAATATTAAAGAGAAAAGACGCGGAAAGCTATCCAAAGGTGTTTTGTTTTTGCAGGACAACGCCCCTGCACACAAATCTCATGTTGCCATGCAAAAAATTCGTGATTTAGGGTTTGAATTACTAGAACACCCCCCTTATTCACCCGATTTGGCTCCGTCCGACTATCACCTCTTTCCTCAACTGAAAAAAGTTTAAAAGGTCGTACATTTTCTTCCAACAAGGAGGTAATAGAAGCTGTGGAGGTCTGGTTTGCAGAGCAAGAAGAAACATTTTTTTAAGGTCTAGAGACGTTGCAGGTTCGCTGTAATAAATGTATCCAATTAAGAGGAGAATATGTTGAGTAATAAAATATTTTGACATTGAAATTTTGTTTGGTTCTATAGTAGGCTAAGAATTTTTCAATATATCCTCGTATGTAAGGGAACAGGATAAACTAAGCAGAGCTCAGGTGACAGATTACACGATATCAAAGAAGAAGGAACCGTAAAATGTAAGTACAGACCAAGTTTTCTTTCTAAGGAGAAATTTTTAAAAATATATTTTGAATTGGATGAGATATATACGGAACTCCTGTTAAAAATAAAAAAACACCCGCGTTTTTGAAAGGTCGATTAAACATGCTATAAATAGTGGAAATAATGCACCCATACAAAAATATTATAATATACCGAATAAGTGTGTGTAACATAATAAAATAATTGTAAATTTAAATGTTTTTGTGCACACCAGGGGCTAAAGTGTCAACTTAAGTCCCTCCTTTCAAATATTAAAGTAGGTACCATTTTAAATCTAAAAATTATTAAAATAGTTTCACAATCCCAAGAGATTTAAAGTATAATAAATGTGCTGTTTCTATAGCTAAATCACAATGTTTGTATATTAACATTCTAAAAAGTGTATTTTTTCTACTCCTGTATTTAATTAATACACTTCAGGTTTACAACCTGTACTGTAATGAAATTTATTACGATACAAATTTTTATTACGATTTAGAACCAATAGAATTGCGACATTACGTAATTATCAAATGTTCCATGAGTAGGATATAAATTCAGAACCAATAGAATACACCGTTGTATATTACACTTATCAACTGGTGGTGTGGCTAAAAGTCAAACATAAATTTACCAAATTTGACAATTCGTGACTAGGTAGTAGTGCTCAAATATAAAATTAGTGTTTCTATTTAACATTATGGGGTGGTAAGAAAAATAGTGTATGCAATTTGCATGTAATGACTATAAAGGCACTCTCGCAACGTGTATTAGGAAATTCGTCTTCAGCTCATTTCCTAATTACGTTGGTCGTGTTTAATGATAAGCATTACATGCTCATTGCATAATATACTATTATTAAACAACTGATAACATTTAAATTATAACTGCAATTAATTTTGTATCAATTTAATTCTAATACTTAATTATACCTAGCAAGAACTGGGGGCATAAAACACTAAAGGATGCAATATTCATTATGTTATTCTAAAAGTAAATAGAGTTTAATACTTGCAAAGCAATAATGATATATTATAGAGGGTGTTTCATTAAGGCTGGCCACCGGCCATATCTCAGAAACTAGTGGACATAAAAAAGTAGGGAAAAAAATCATATAAAAGTGGCCACGAGAAAATCATGGAAATTATTTTTAAGTTTCGTAATTCATCGCAAGGGGGCGCAATTGAAAATTAAAAAATAAAATTCTAAATTTCTCCGAAAATTCCCACATTAATGCATACCTTTGGTAACATCGTTAGAAAACTTAAACAATTCTGCATCATTTTGGTCTAAGGCTCATTGGCGTACCGACCTTAATAAGAGTGGGGGAAGAATCTATTGAAAGTGTAATCATTTAAATTACTGTTATTTTTTAAACGACTTATCCGATTTTAGTAAACCTAGGCTTGTTTAGAAGAGATAGGTAAGTACTTTTAACTGTCATATTCATTGGTACGCGATAGTTCATAATAAAATTGTTAGAGAGCGCAATTTTTCAGAAAAATTAAATCATACGGTATAATTATGACATCATAATCGGAAAGTAGATTAAATTTGCAAGAAAACCCAGAAAACTACAACTCGATATCTTTGCTCGTTACACAGTTATTGCCAAAAAATAATTTTTACACTGCAATACCAGTTTTTGATTTTATCCAGAAAAATTAAATCATACGGTATAATTATGACATCATAAGCGGAAAGTAGATTAAATTTATAACAAAAAACGTAAGTAACGCAATTTGATATCTTTATTCGTTCCAGAGTTATGGCGAAAAGAAGACTTTATAACCGTTTAATTTAATAGAACGGTAAAAAATCATGAACAACTGTTAAAAAACAAGTGAAAATCTATAAATGTTCAAATTGACGGCCGTTTTGTAAAAAATACAACTATTAATTCTTCTTCTCGTACGTTTATAACAACATAGAAAACTTCTAAGGCATAATTATAATGTGGTGTGTTTTAAAATAATAAACTAGTTAGCTGCGGAAAAAAAGTCGGCTCATTTCCATGGAGCTAAATAAATTGAAATAATTGTCAACTTACTTAATTTTAATAGATGTTGTGTTGTCAAAATTTTTTCTTTCATTAGTTTTGGGTTTCATTTTACCTAATCAGAAATTAGTGCTATCCTTCAAAAATGTCGTATACCAATGCCGAGGCTCACGACATGCTTGCCGTGTATTTTGAATGTTTTCAAAATGTAGCTATTGCGAAATGAGAATACGCTATCAGATATCCTGATCGAAGGCACTACACTAGAAAAGTATTTCGGCGAATGGCAACACGTTTAAGACAAACAGGAAATGTACGACCTATTCCAGTTCCTATCAGAAGACGTCCCATAAAGAAATGAAGACAATAGTATTAATGTTCTTGCGTACGTAGAAGCGGAGCCTCAAGTAAGCATAAGAGATTTTCACAGAACTAGGTGTAAGTGTTGCTTCTGTGTTCAGAATTTTAAGAGATTTTAAGCTGCATCCCTATCATCTAGTTTTACACCAGGTTTTATCAGACTTTGATTTTGACAGGCGACTCGATTATTGCTATTGGCTGAGAGACATCTGTAGTGAAAATCTTCGATTCCTTTCCAAAAGTTTTATGGACCGATGAGGCTACTTTTAGTAGCTGCGGCAGAGTTAATTTGCACAATATGCATTATTGGTCGCAAACAAATCCTCATTGATGCGCGAAGTGGATCACCAAAACAGATGGAGTGTAAATTTGTGGTGTGTTGTTTTTAAGTGACAGAATTATCGGACCATTTGTTTTTGATGGACACCTAAATGGTGAATCTTATTTAAACTTTTTACAAAATGACTTGCCCAATCTTTTAGAAGACATTCCCTTGACGTGAGAGCATCCATGTGGTATCAACATGTTGGATGCCCTTTACACTATTCCCAAAGAGTCCGTGATGTCTTAAATGTTAGATACTCAAATCGCTAGATCGGAAGGGATAGTTTGTTACCGTGGCCATCTAGATCCCCGGATTTAACTGTATTAGATTTTTACTTGTGGAGAAGAATCAAAGATATTCTTTACAAAACGAGACCAACCACCCAAAAGGACATGATTCACCGAATTGAAATTGCAATAAGTTCAATTCCATGAGCCGAAATCGGAACAGCTGTTTCCAGTACGAGAAGAAGAATTAATAGTTGTATTTTACAAAACAGTTGTTTATGATTTTTTTACCGTTCTATTAAATTAAACGTTTAAAAAATCTTCTTTTCGCAATAACTCTGGAACGAATAAAGATATCAAATTCCGTTATTTACGTTTTTTGTTACAAAATTAATCTACTACAGCAAACATCGGGCAACTTGATTTGTTGATATAAATGTAACTCAAACAGAAAGAAAAAATTCTCGCCCTTGAAATAGAATATTTATTCTAAACACTTGTTTCTTATGGGGTTTTGCATTTTTAAATTCAATAACTAGTAACAGATTGGATATTCAGTAATTATGCTCAACAAAATAATTAGACAGTCATGATTTTCTGTACTGTCAGTGTCTAATGCAAATGCAATGTTTATGTGTTTTGAAGCAAGTATTAACTTAAATTTTATAAAATAAATGAAAAATGGAGTGAATCATATATGATCGTGGAGAAAACAATATTGTAGCAAGCAAATATTTTCAGCCGGCAAAATATTGGGAAAGAAGAAAACTGTAAATGTACTTGTAATGCAATATACTTACGAACTAATAATGTAGGAGGCGAAGTATTTGACTCTGGAGCCAATTCAAATTTGCGGTTAATTTTTTGTATAATGAGACCTACATAATCATTAAATTATATTGGACAACAACGTCATGTGGAATCAAAATTTTGGAGTTAAAATATTATTAGTTGTTTATTAAGGCTAGGTTCATCAAATTGATTTTATCATTAAGTAATAGCGTTGATTGAAAAATTTGGGAAATATAAATAAAATGTAGAAAGCTCTACCGTCGATTTATAAAGAGTTGCTTAGTTTGCTTCGTGACTGTCGTTGTGTGTGCTAAAGCGGACTAATTTGTTCATCTGCCTTATTGTGGTAAAAGAAGAACTTAACACTTAAATAACTTAATGTACCAGCTCGTCGGGGCAATTGTAATGTGTATTTTCAACATGAGTCATGTTTTAAACTCCATTGATTTTGAGCGGTCCAAAAAGTTGATAATAAAACTACTACTAAAATACGTTGAATAGTTTACATGCTCATCACTGTCAACGATAGAGTCATCTAAATGCCGGGGAAAATGTTTAGTACATTTTATACGTATTCGTTTTAATCTAACATTAAATATTTTGCCTGTTTTCCCAATATAAAAAAACAATCACAGGAAAGGAGTAACTTGAATATTCCAATATTATTCAGTTTGGAGAAGTAACTAAATTATATTTTGAATACACTCTAAAGAGTCCCAAAAGAACGAAACAGATGTCGAGTAATTCTCACTGTTTGTTTGCTATTGTACAATATCACCAGACGATTTGTGATTGTTATTTTGCCAACACTTTGTTGCCTATAATAATCGAAGAATCGACTTATGTCTAATATAGCACTTTTCATGTGTAATATAAAAATTTTTGAAAAAGAAATGTTTATATAAACATAGTATAATTTCTTTTACACAAAATTCACATCTAATTAAAATATTTATTTACTTATTTTATTTAGCCAACAGTGTACATACACTAATTATAGGATAAATTCTATTACCAAATTCATTCAAAAACAATAAACTAAATAAATTAACTGAATGGTTTGATAACAAATATCACTTTTACTTTTACAAATTTGAAAACAGGTCTAAAAGTAGATACACATAAGATATTTACATATAGGTAGTCCTAATAAATATACGTATTCAATATCCTTTTTCTATTTGATCGGCTTTTGCTAAAGACTTATATATTAGTTACCAATCATTATTTAAAACTATATGAACTAATTCATTCCTTTAATACAATAATTATTCAAACAAGTTTAGCTTAGATTTTTTTATCTTATATTAACTTTAAACTTAACAGTAAAATTACAATTAATTTATTAAAAATATTTTCTTTGTGAACTTATTAATATACACGTTTATAAATTTTTATCGTTTACCTATGTATGTTATTAATTGAATAATTTAAAATTTGTTATCGTTTTCATCTCATTAAGCATTTACTATTGTTATTAAACTAATATTAAGTAGGTTTTAATTAAATTGCGACGGTAATTTTATTAAGGTAGTTTCTTTCTGAACTACTTTTTGGATTTTGTGTTAGTTTGAATATTCTTAAAACGTCTTTGTGACGATTCCTACGCGTGCTTAATTACAACCATTCACTTTCTGTATAAAAATTGGCGTGAACGGACACGTGTGAGAACGTATTCTTTTGGGGTCCTTCTAATTAATCCGCTTAGATGTTGTTATTAGTTGTTAGGTATGTCCTCATGAATGTCTGTAACATATTTTTGGGAGAACTCGTGAGTCCAACAAGGTTTGGTACACGCCGTAAGTTGAATGGTAATCGGTACTCAACAAGTGGCTATATCGCCATTTTGGAAATTTTTAAATCTCTTTTACTTACCGAATTATATATTCTTTGTGAATGTCAACATCAACGTCTATAATTATCCAAAGGAAGTTTCACCGTGGGTGTTAAAATTTGATTGGAGTGTATGCAGTACAAACCTTTGACCTGGTGACCTCTTCTTCACCAGCAACTGGGTTGCTGGTCTGAGGAATCTATCCGATATCACAAGGATCACCAGTCCAGTAATATGTTGTAATGATACGTAACTGTCCTTGTAAAACTGTCACCGATATACGTCAGATAAGTCTAGTTTTAAGTAATTGCCGTTGTTAATTTACGGCGAAATGCCGTTAAATTCAATGTGTATCCGTGGAAACTCACTTAAACTGCGAATTACATTTTCTTTAAGAAACCAATTAAAGATTAAGTTTACTATTTGAAAACTAAAGGATTTTAAAGTCGTTGGATCATTTGTTTTCTTTTTAGTGCTAATTTAAACGTTTTGTGTATGCATAATGCGCGAAGTAAGTCAGTTTCATTAGGGCTAAATACTTTTAAACCCCAATTACTTATGAGTATATCGTGTGGCGTTGCGCAGGGTAATTTGTTTGTTTGTTTTGCTTTTCTCAAGCTAAACTACTTGAGAATAATTACTAAGATCCTGTAAGTGGCACCCGGTGCCACTTCAGAAGCCTTTGACTACTTTCTTCGTTACACCCTACGACATCGGAGCTGCGGGTATAAAATTTTATTTCGTTTTATACTATAACTACAAAGCAATACCATAAAACTATAGATGTAATCTTAATTTTATATTGAATCTGGTTAATTTTGAAGAACGTTCTTTTAACTTCAGATTTTAATAAGGTGACGATGTAATTGTGTTGTACTAAAATGTATGAATTAGTGCTAAAAGCTAGTTTGTATGCAGCAAAAGCAGCAGTGAAACAATTGCTTCGCGCAGTACTTCACATCATCATAATACTAACAAACGTGTAAAGCGTATAGAAAGTGTGCCGCGATATTAAACACTTTGCTTCAAAAATTAAATAAACAACTAAGAACGTTTAGAAAGTGTTCCGCAACTTACTAATTTTAATGCTTTTTAACAAAGCATAACCCTTAAGACGGTCACATTTGTCTTTTATACCTGTTCGTTCAAGCGCGTCACACACTTACTCCTTAAATATACTTCAATTTTAAAACTGGAACTCAAATTTTGGTCGAAAAAGAAAAAAAAATTGTGTTTGGAAAAAAATAGTTGAAACTATAAATGCTAAAATTTCCAAGAACTGTTCTCCCATAACTGTTTTATAATTAATAAGTATACTTAGAGATATTATTAAAATTTTTTTGCTTCATTATAACGTACAAATTCTAATTCGTCGGAAAAGTGAAAAAAAAAGTGTTAAAATTTTCTGTTTGGTAACGATCACATATTCACAATCTAGTTTCTTAAGTCTCAAAAAATAGTTACACACTTATGAAATAGTTTAATTTCAGATGTACTCGTAACCATGAATATTCAAATATTAATTTACGATTCTAAGGGGCCTCTAATTGTACAGTTCTTGATAAGTTTGAGAAGAATTTAAGAAATAAATCATTTTTGTAAAATTCGTTTTTAATTTATTGAAAAATGGAGAACTTCGTTTAATTAAATTAGTAGTAATTAAAAGATAAAATGTATCTGTAACCGTAAGTCGTTAACGAATTATAAAATTGATTGCGAAAGCAATAAAGGGAAGCATTTTCAGTTCTAATAAATAAATTGTGTTATTCACCAATATTTTAGTTCGAAAAATCAACAAAGAAATTGCTTGCCTGAAAGCCTTACTAGATAAATATAGATCATCCAACAAAATTCATATAACAAAAAAGTAATATTTTAAAACTAAACATTTAAATATCAATATTTAATATAAAGAAAGGTCGGCAAAACCTTTCAATTAAAACAATGTTGTGCATTGTCTCAAACGCAATTTAAACAATTTTTAAGATAAATATTTAAAAACACGAATTAATTGCATTACTATTAATTAAAATAAAGATTAAAGCTAAATACGTAAAGATATAAAATGCGAATTCGAACTTGGATTATTTATTAACAAATAAAATATAAAATAATCTGCTTCTCGTCCCACCAGCCAGATCAACAAGAATTTTATTTGCATCCTATAAAGATAACAGCCTTTGCACTTAAGCACATGTATTGCGTTGAATAAATACATGCCAATAAAGTGAAATGACTACAATACAACTTCATTGTCAGGAGTCCCCGTTATGGATTTTAACTACTGATACATCTATTTTATATGTTATCACTTCATTTTTAAACTATTTTATTTGTGCAATAATTGTTAAAATTACCTTACCGTAAATATTAAATAGCTTTTATTCACCGGTGGAAGTATTTGAATTCTAATTATTTTAAATTCAAGAAATATTTAAACTTTTGATCTTACATTCCTTGAGGAATAAGTTATTATAACATAAATTTCTAAAACACCATGTGGGTTTTATTGAAATATTATGAATGTGGTGAAATAATTTTACAGTCGGTAGCAGTGATTTCGTAAAAATAGTTTTCTAGCTACTAAAGGAAGTTACAATACATTGCCAACTGTAAACAAATAATTCTAATATACGTTCGACACAAATTTGAGGCAACACTTATTTTTAGAAATCTGGAAAAAACTTAGGACATAAATTTTTGGATTTTAGAAACTAAGTAAAAAATAAAAAATAAAAGGAAATGAAACATTGTTTTTATTTTATTATTTATCGACAGAAGTCACAGATGTAATTGTCTGTTTTAACGCCGGCACAGTCGACGTGAGTTCAAATAAAGCACATCAAATACATTGCCCAGTGCTCTTCCCTTATGTTTTCTAAAAGTTTACACTCCGCGTCATCACTGGCTTGTGCCGATTCCCCGAAGGAACTTCCACTTCAGATGTGTAGCCTGAGGAAATTTCATTAGCGTCTTCTTCACTACTCGATGTCTCTTCATTTACTTTGAGACGCCTTTAAGCTTCCTTTCGCTTTGTGCTCCTATAAAATTGTCCTTGGCACCGATTTTGTTTATGATACATGACTAACTTGCTTGCTCTGGTTTCAATAGACTGCTCGAAGTCAGCCTCATACGGCAAAAAAATTATGATTTAAGATTTGCAGACCTTTCTTCCTCTCGTTGAAATCTTTTTCTTCACTTGTAGAATTGGCGGTACTTCAAATGGACTCACGTGACAAGACTTTGATGTCCCTATTCCCGAGTGTCAAAAGGAATCGTCTTCTGGTTTTGTCCAGAAATCTTCATCAATTCCTTTTCGCAACCTGCCGACCTCTTAAACAAATTCAATGTCGGTGAATTGGTTCCTATCTAAGAGATATATGCCAGTTACTCGAAAGCTGTTGCTTGAGATCTGAACAGTCGGGCACTTGATGTACGCTTTTTTAATCATCAAAAGCACTTAAGGCGCGATTGTTATGACACAACTGTTGTTTAATTTCTTTACTGTATTATATCTTCACAGGCCCATAAATTTTCAATCAAAAGGCTGCATCTTTTGCAAAAAATGCATTGGAAGCGAGAGGATGG
The DNA here is from genome assembly GCA_030710515.1 of Abscondita cerata. Taxonomy (NCBI): domain Eukaryota; kingdom Metazoa; phylum Arthropoda; class Insecta; order Coleoptera; family Lampyridae; genus Abscondita; species Abscondita cerata. The sequence continues at coordinate 90,883 of JALBCR010000968.1, forward strand.
TGATATGGTTTCTTCCAACCAAATCAATTAAATTAATGTTAGCAACACTGGTTTATCCTTGGTAGAACAAACTGTAGAAGTGTTGGAACCATTGGGTGAGTATTTTTGTCTGGATGTAACCTGGGGGATTAGCAGGAAAATTGCTTCGGTGGAACTCCTTTCTGTAGTTAGACATTCATATTTTTTTAGGGAACATCACAGGAGGAGGAACAAATGTTCCTGCAGCATTAGTGCATACAATGTTTTCATTTCTCGTAGATGTCCATAAGATGATAGAAGAAGACTTCAACGTTTTCTTTGCCAAACGCCAGCCAAATATTTTGGTAGGTTTTCTTTTGGATAGCTATGTTTGGTGGCTTTTAAAAACAGCCTTACCCACTTTCTTCCAGGCAAATCATCACCAAAAGGATGCTCGGTACTGATGCCTCCATAGCAAGACAATATTCAACCAACTAATTTTCCAATGCTTCATTTAGAACAGTGGGTTTTCCTTTGCCGTCGATATGGGCACATGAAACGTATTGCTTGTTTTTTTCAGGCCCAGTTTTTTCACTCTAAGAACTTCAACGGCTTTAGTCATGTCAGCATAAAAAATAAGAAACTCGCTTTAGGTATATCGAGAAAGTCCGACTTGTGCGCAATGGTTTTTGTAACTTTTGTAGCAAAGACTTTCCTACTATTTCAGCATATTCTAAGAACAACTTTATTTACAAACTAAGGAAGTAAAAATAATTTGTCACACCTAACCTTTAAAATTGAATGTATTTCGTACAATTTAAACAGTTAAGGGTGGAAGTTCCAATTTTAAATATTTTTAAATAGGATTGTGTTTTTTTTAATCTACCATTTCTTCTTCTTTCGTATATGGTTTCCCATATAGGTAGGCATTTGCCTGTTTTTCACCGTTGTTAAGCCTCTTCTGATGTTGACGTCCAACATTCCCTCCATCGCTTTGGTAGTCTTCCCTGCGATCTTTTCCCCACGGGTTTATTATTTTTGAACTTTTAGCTAGTCTGTTATTCTCCATCCTGTCTACGTGTTTATTCCATTGTTTTCTTCTTTCTCGTGTTAGTTTTGCTACATCCTGTATTTTACTCATTTCTCTCAAGTCTTCACTTCTTATTCTATCGTGTAGTGTTTTGCCATGGATTGTCCTTATTACTTTCATCTCTACTGTTCTCATCATTTGCATTGTCTTTGTGGTGTCCGCTCTGGTTTCGGCTGCGTATGTCAAGATTGGTCTTACGGCTGTCTTATACATTCTTACTTTTATTTTTGCTTCTAAAATGTTTGTTTTTCCATATTATATCTTTCATACATCCTGATATCCGGGAGGCCTTCATCGTTAACTTTTTACTTCATGTTATGTGTTGCCTTTGCTAGTCTATAAAATGCATAATTTAATAAAATATTCCAAATAGCATACGTCCAAGGAACTAACGTCATAGATTCTCTATTAAACGTTTAAAATTAAGTAGGAGAACTGACGGTATAACATTCCTATGAACGAATTATGTAAATAGTACTACCACAGATCTACAAGTTGCCAACTTAAAAATTTGTAAACTTAACCCGCATGTTGAAATAGAACGCTACTCTCGGTAATGATTTTAAGTGTTATCTTATATTATAAGATACAATAATAATATTTGTACGAAAATTAAGTTTCATTGTGCTAAATAAAACTATGTATAATTCATTTGTTTTATTTATCCCGATTGATCGATTAATCAAGCGCAACATTGTGTATAGATATCCTTTTTTATATATTGAATTCGACGTTACAGTTTCTTCTAATAGAAAAGTACTATTCTAACTAACATGCGTAATCGCTTTGAAGCATCACCTACTAGCTGCGGCTGACAGGAGGCGTGAATGATTCTAAACGATATAGAGATAAACAGATGCTTCGAAACAAACGGGGCGCCACCCTACAACTGTAGTCGTTCGTCCTAATTAGTAGCGGCTCAGATAATTTATAGAGCTTGGACTTTATCACTTTATATCACAGACAACAAACTATCGAGTACATAACACACAATTATAGCAAACAGTAATAAAATATTTAACGAATAAATTAAAAGAAAACAGTAAGGTTCTACTACCCGTCATTTGACTAGTTATATTACATTGTTATCAACAGCAGTATGTAAAATTGTCCCTTAATGCGCAGAGAACAGTAAGATTGATTAATAATCACGTCTCGTATCAAAAATAAATACGATCATTACACATTTAAACAATTAATAACTAAAAGAAAATGTTTTAAGACTGTATTTACTTGAAAAAACAGCCCCAACAATGTGAGTTCACTTCGTTTGTTATCACAAAAGATTTTTAATCTAAATACCACGTATACATTGGCGATATAAATTTCAGGTATAAATTCCCAGCATAAATTCTTGCTATAAATTCTCTGTATAAATTCTCAAAGAAACAACAAAATGACGCTTACGTAGATAACAAAAAAGATTTACTCGCGGCGTTTCGATAGTCTACAGACTTCGATGTAAAGTCCCGGTGTACCTTCTTTGGGATATTTATATATGAAAATAATTCTTCGACCTACAAGAAATTAAATAGTTCAAGGGTTTTTTTAATAAGAAGTACTTCACTTGTTGCAATATTAACCAACTCGTAGCACTATGAAAAACCAATTTCAGAAAGAAGCGGAAGAAGGCAACCCGATTTAGACAGAAATTTCTGTAAGTCGATTCTCACGTCCCTCTATTGCATCTAGCATAATGCGACATATGCAACTCACACTTTTAAGTTGCCTATGGACGTAATATAATATAAGGATTATTTAGCCAAAAGTTATAGTGAATAAAAGTTAGCGTCCCAAACGTATTATTTCAAGAGTGTTGTTTTGTATATCTCAAGTAACTCATAGACCACAAATTTCGTTTCGTTGTACGAACAGTTTTGATACCAACTTAACGTAAATGTCAAATGACGGCATGTCAATGTCGTTTGTAAATAGAAAACTGGGACGCGTACGTAACCTCAATCAACAAACAAGTAAATTGTCAAGGGTTGGTATCAGTGCCCAGCATATTTATGTTTTAAATTACAGACGGCAGTTATTTCGTGATTTAATACATACATAACGTCATCGGAATAAGTCAAACCAATGGACTTAGTGGTGGCCAAATCCAAATAAATCGCTACCTTGTTTCGACCTTCATTGTTATTACTCCACCGTATATATGTTATTTAAAAATAAGGTAGTTCTACATTAACCTACACAGATTTTCCCATTCTTGAAATATTTAAAAACATTCATTAACTAAACTATACACAACACAAGATATAACGATCACTTGACACCAAATTGTTTTAACTTTTATTTCTGACCGGGATATTATGCTTATATCGTCATAGTTACGCTATCAATAAAGAGGGCCATAACTCCCTTGGGACATTATAGATTCTATAATTCCCTCTATCTTTACATGTAAAAATAAAATAAAAAATGCTAGTATACATATATGTATATATATATATATATATATATATATATGATAAGCTTTTCGACATCTAGTGTCGACTCGTGAAAGCGTTCACGTACGAAAATGTTAGCAACTTTGCCGACAGGTATGTAAAGCAGTTACATAGTCGACTCTTCAATAATTATAGCCAACCTAACAGTTGGCAAGTATAAAAATTTCGAATCGCCTGCAGTAAAGTACGCAAGAGGTTGTACAATAGCAAACAAACACTGAGAATCACCCGACAGCTGTTTCGTCCTTTTGGGACTCAGTCGACAGCGCGCGTTTGTACAATAGTGAACTTACACTCGAGTTCTCTCACTCCCGATGAGTCCCAAAAGGACGAATTTTATTACTCAATTCGATGCTATCCTCCAGATACCCCTCCGCCACCGTAGAACTTTTCCAACCTCCGTGTCTTTTTAAGTTAGTCATAGTTGCTCCTGCATTAGCTAGAGCAGTAGCAGAAGTACGACGAAGGCAATGTCCCGTATAGGAAGATGGGTTTGGCAATCCTAAATACATTGCAATTTTGCTGGGGATTTTCCCAAACATGTTTTTTCCAATTGGCCGAGGAACTTTATTTTAAGTTTATTTTTCACTATTGTTTTATAGCGTGACTAAATAGTTGCACTGCTGTAGAAACAAAACATTTCTTCTGGATACTTCTGGGTTTTTGTATCATTGGGCGTTGAGATTCTCAAGCAAGCAACTTCTACATTTAATAGAGTGTAAAGAAGTGTCTTTGCTGAGCGCCTTCTTCTAAAAAAGAGAAGTAATTTCGAAAACCGTACAGTTTTATATTTTCTCTATGTAAACTAGGAACTAGGTCGACTTAGCGGAAAAAAATTTGGAAAATAATTGCGAAGTATTTGATTCATCTAATCTCTTCTAATTTGTAAATTTAGAAGACATTTAGAAACCACCGACACAGGAATACAAATGCTTGAATTTTGAGAAGATTCAAACCTTTCAGTTGATAGTTGCTTGGTTTTGCTAATGGACAATGAAAAACCTACTCGCAGAATAAATAAATGCAAATACCTTCTCATTTCTTAGAAGCGAATTTTCAGAAATAAAATTATTATTTAGCCTTCGCTAAAGACTACAATTATCAAGGCATCTGTGCGGAAAAGTTTGAAATTGCTTGCAAAACTATCATTGAGATTGATAATACAGCCGCTAGCAATTGTTCTGTATTTTTTTTAGGTCCACGAAATAACTCTTTTGCAAAGTCAATTAAAAGATATACAATTTAAGAGTTTTTAGGTTACCCCCTCGAAAATGCTCATTTTTTTATTTCAAATCTCTTTACATGCTAAACACTAATCCGACCAATTTTTTTGCTTATAAGTGCTATAAAAATAAATTCTTGGTAGAATAAACAAGATCGTGGTTTATTTAAGGGGTTTTCGCACTTTTCTTTAACTCAAATTTGAACGGGTGGTCACTGACGACTGCTTATATTAAAGTAAAGACACACGTTTTTAGAGTTCGTCTTTTGGATGAGAAAGTAGAACAAAGAACAATATTGATGAATTATGCACCCACTAAATTCTCTAATTTATTGGCTAATAGTTTTATGCCATTGGATGAATGTTATGATTACTACGCAGAGACATCTGTCAATCAAGTCCACGTGCAGTAAAAAAATGCCTACTTTCGAAAAGGAGGTTTCACGTTTCACGATAACATGTCATTGGAAACTAATTCTTTATGTTAACTTTTTTCTTTCAAATATAAACATATGATTATAAAAATAGTGCTACATTCAGCAAAAAATATCATAATCGTTTCATGAGAATACAATCGGCAACATTAATTTGGACGGTGCTACGTACGAATTTTAGAACAGATTCGCAAGTCCTCATTGTTCCACGAACGGTTTGCGGCGTTCCCGCAACTTGTCGGTTTTTCTCCGACATCAAAGAAAATGCGCGCGAATGCGTTTGCAGGTTTGGACGAATCTAAACAAAACGGCGAACAAACTTATGCGGGAGAATTAAATTATTTATTTTTGTCCTCCCTTTTGTGGGTTTGTTGTGTTTTAGGTAATATTATGGAGTTGACAGAAGAAAAATGTTTTAAATTAATCAGTGTTTAAGAATGCAAGAAAAAATGATGTCCCTATTAGCATCATTTGGGCGGGAAATTTCCGATAAAAAAAAAACGATTTGGTTGGCACTATCTTCTTGTTTTCCGCAATTTTCTCTTCTCAATAATAAATATATATGAACTGAAAACTACTGAAAATAATTATGGAACAGCACAAACGTTCCGTTTGTTGTTCGGATTGTGGAAATCATAAAAGATCGTTTGTCGTTCTGTTTGACTTTCGGTTCGTTGTTATGTTTGTTGCTCGGTTTGTTGTTCAGGTGTGTACGAAGCTTTACAACTTAAGCAACAATTTTTGGCGAATAAAGATTAGTTTGTGATGTAATATTAGAAACACAAATTTATATCATATCAAATTTATGACAACTTAAAACCAAGAACGTGTATGTTATTGCTAAGAAATTATTAAGGAAAAGCGCAATTGCAGTGTAAATATTTATAATTAGATATTTTCGAAAGTTTATAAGTCCTCTATTGTAATCTTAATACTTAAAAGAAAATCCTGTCCATTAGCATTATAAGGAAATGGCTTTTACTTTATGAATAAGTTTCAATAACAATAGAATATCCTTGCTTGTTTAATTTACTTCCTTTGAGTCATATTGCTCTAAGGGTTGTTACATTGGTCATTAGAAGTATGTAATAAATAAACAATTACCTACTGTTTGAGAAGGGGTAGTGTGAACCAATAAATAAAGTAAGAAATGTAAATTCCATTTTAGTTTAAAATTTCAAGTGTTGTGAAAATGCCACCTCATCTCGGTGCTGATTTGAAAGCGCGGATTGTTTCGGAATTAGCGGCGGGCCGTAGCGTGCGTGAAATTTCACGTATGTTAGATATACCAAAAAGCACCGTAGGGCATTACCGAGTAAAATGGAATCTTGAACACACTTTGGAAAGAGCCATCGGAAGTGGTAGACCTAAAGTATCTACACGTGCTCAAGATCTCGAGTTGTTTCATTACGTAACAGAACAACCATTTGCTACATACTCCAGGGCTATAGCAGATACACATTTTCCCGGATGCCGTATAACTGCACAAAAAGATTAAAGGAGATGGGAATAAAGAAGTATAATGCTGCTGCGAAAGAAGTTCTCAGTGACGAAAATATGAGACGTCGTCTGGAATTTGCAAGGCGATATGTGAACGAACCTTTGGAATTTTGGAATCGAGTGATTTTTAGCGACGAAAAACGTTCAATAGCCGCAACGATGGACCACTAAAAGTTTTTAGAATGGAAGGAACTCGTTACGAAAATAATCACATATGTCCTAAAAACGAAGTGGTTATTTTTCTGTGAATGTGGGGTTGGGTTAGCGCGCGGGGTCCAGGAGTTTGTTGGGCTATCGATGGACGTCTTGATTCTGCTGCGTATTTAGATATTTTGGAAACTATTATGAAACCTTCAGTCGAAGTGTTTTATCCAGACGAAGATTATATTTTCCAACAAGTAAGTATTCTTATTTCACTATACTTTCTCCAAAAAATAGTTCGGGATCTGTTGAATTAACATTTTCATAATGTATTTTGTTGTTAAAGGACAACGCCCCTATTCATACTTCGCGGGTTGTGCGCAATTGGATACGAGAAAATAACTTGGAGCTGTTACCCTGGCCAGCAAAAAGCCCAGATTTTAACATTATCGAAAATGTTTGGGCTCGAATACTTGCTGTTATCCGAAGACAACAAGGGCCAAATTTTATACCAGTAAACCGTAATGCACTAATTGCAGCCATTGATACCGCATGGGAAACGATTAATATTAATTATATTGATACCTTGATAGCGTCAATGAGCAGACGCCTCCAAGAATGTATCAATAATAATGGAGGTCACACCCATTATTGATTTCTTATATTTATTTATATAGTAATACCTTTATTTAAAAAAAAAGTTTTCATTTAATTTTAAACTATAACTTGGTATCTTAATTATAATTATGTAATAAATTCTTGTCAAAAACTAAATATATACGTTGACAATAAGAATTGCCTTAGTTTTTATTTTCACTTTTTATATTAACTACAGAAAAAATGAAACGTCATAAAATATACATTTTGTAAGGACTAAATATTATGAATAGAGAGTTTAATGATTTTTTTAATAACTTACAATAATTAGTAGGTTAGATTTATTTAAAAATAAGTAATAATCAGTCAACCCAAATAACCATGTTTAGTTTTTGATTTAATTTAAAAGTTATTGCTTGTAGACGTTTTTAAATCAAAATTATTTCTAATTTTATTTTGTAAACATTTCCTAAACAAAATTTTGATTCGATAATTAATCGAGCTATGGTGTTTAATTAGCGATACCTTCAAATATATTCTTTAAAGAAAAAATTAAGTAAGCAACGTAAATTACCTATTTTCTAAAACGTGCTTAGTGTAATGATTCATTCTACAGTCCTTCTATAAGATAACCCCTGCTGAGACTACCTGCTGTTAGAATTGTAAATGATACCCTTAAGCCCGCTTCACAATGTGCAAACTTTTGTTTACAGAAATTGTGGTGTCCAAGTTTTAAATTTCATGAGTGTACATGGCGGGAGCAAAGAACCGCTCTACACACTATGACAGGCTTAGCAGTCCACAACACCTGTAAAAGTAGTGCATTAATTAAGAGCTTAAATCGTACGGGTATGGAGTATCTCTTACGATGAAGTTCAACGATGTAAAACAAACTTGCGTCTTTTACTGTTCAATCCTGCAATTATAACGTACCCATTCCATCACATTTTGATCTTAGTAAATTTACCACTGCAGCATTTGACAATTTTGATCATGAAGAAGCGACTGAATCCGGGTTAAATGGAACACATGATACTGTTCTAGTTTTATTTCAAGAAAAAACTGACGTAGTAAAGGGAAAGCCAAATATTTCAGAAACAGATGTATGTCGTTCTACTCGATCATTTTAATGAAGAACTAAAATGTCAATCACTAAGAAAGTTTTACAAACCAGCTGGAAAAATTTTAATTCTAAACAACTATTTATCCAATATGAGTGAATATTATATTCCAATAAAACCAGAAACATACTTTCAATTAGGAGCTAATGATTTAGCTTTTTTCTGAGTAGGTTGAATATATCTGAAACACCACGACAATCAATTATTACAAAAAACATCAGCAGATTCCCTCATGGCCAACTTTTAATGCATTCCTTACTGAGGATAAACGTAAAGAACAAATTGTTGGATTTCTACCAATTTTGCCATATCCTGTAACTGACTTCTCAACGGTATTTACTGCCCTCTGTAATTTTAAAGACATATTACTACAGTTTCAACAAAACAATCTTCCAATATTCTGTGATGAAGGTGTATATCGAATTGCTAGGCATATTAAATTGTTACGAGAAAATGAGTTTGATAATATAACACTATTGCTAGGGAGTTTTCACATGGTTAAAGTATTGTTGGCGTGTATCGGTAAATTTTTACGTGGTAGTGGTGCGGAAAGTGTACTGATAGAAACGGGAGCTTTGGAGTGGCCACATCTGAACAAGTTTTTAATGGTACAAACTATGCAAGATCTGTTAGAGGTTTTTTTTGTTGGGTGAAGTTTTGCAAAGATTGCAGTTGCAATCATTTTTAAAACACAAGATATAACAGCGTACGAGCAAGAATTGTCATCACTTAAATGTATACAAAACTTATTTATTGAAAGAAATGGAGCCGATGCGCAGGCTGCCTTTAAAGAATTTACAAATAATTCAGCAAATATAATTTTTGAATTTAACCAATTTGTTTCTAAGCGCTGCAAAGAGTCCGACCTTTTCAAATACTGGAATAATGTTTTAGCACTTATAAATCTTACAAGAAATTTAATACGAGCAAATCGTACCGGCGATTGGAAACTACACGTTCACACTGTTAAACAACTGCAACCGATTTTTCACGTTATGGATCGTACCAATTACGCGCGGTGGTCTTCAGTGTACCTCCATGAGATAATAATGTTGGAGAAAACGGCCCCAGAAGTATACAATAATTTTATGGAAGGAAAATTTACGGTTAAACAATCAGTTGGAACCGACCAAGCTTTGGAGCAAACAATTAACCGCTCAAAGAAAAGTACTGCAGGAATCATTGCTTCGTCTCGTAAAAAGGATTTTGTTGCAGCATGGGAACTTATTTATCACGAAATTTTGGCAATCACCAACTTGTACAGAGAAAAAACATATTTGAAAAGTGACAACTATGAACTAAGAGACCATCATGAATATTATACAGGAAAAACGGATCGTACAGAAACTCTTCTTGGAAAAATGATAGAATACATTTCTCAAAGCGTAAATCCGTTTATGGAAGAAAACCAACCGCTGCGTAATATTATCACGCAAGAGCAGACTCCACCCGAGGTAACTAAAACTCTTTTAAATATATTTGAAACTGGATGTGAAGCTTATGAACAATTTTGCAAGGATAGATTTGTAAATTTAACTAAACCCATTTCAGACACTATAAGTATAACTTCTCAGATACGAATTAAGACAGGATAATTTTCTTTTCGAAGTAGAAGACGTTTTTAAAAAAACACAAAAGTCTAGTTTGTTTGTTGAATTACAGAAGGTTTTTGATAACAAGGAATACACTATATCAGATAATTCTCGTAAATTTTGTTTAATCGTTGATGGGTATTCGAAAAGTACAGTGGAAAAATTTGACAACTTTCCATGATTTGGCTATTGCATTCTGCAATATGATAAGCGCTATGCTGAAAGGATGTCTTAGTAGGATTGATTTTATCTTTGATAGTTATTTAGAAATGTCTCCAAAGTCGGGAGAAAGATTACGAAGGTACGGAGAGGAGTATATAACAATTCACACAATCACAGATGATGTACCATTACGTGTTCAAGTTAAAAAATTTTGGGTTGTACAGAAAATAAAATTAAGCTTCAGACATTTATTCGGAAATATTTGCTACAACATGCTCATCGTTTTTGGGAAGGGGTTGAAACAGTATGCAGTGCAACAAATATCGAAGAATGTCAGTCATGTGGTTCATCTCTTACCTCCAGTACCTTGAAAATGTTACAAAGAGCGACATAGAAGAAGCAGATATGCGAATTATACTACATGCAGTAAAAGAAAAGGCATGAAAATATATGTATATATATATATATATATATATATATATATATAAACGATAAGGTTTTCGACATCTAGTGTCGACTCATTGAAAGCGTTCACGTACGTAAATGTTAGCAAATTTGCCGACAGGTATGTAAAGCAGTTACATAGTCGATTCTTCAATAATTATAGCCAACCTAACAGTTGGCAAGTATAAAAATTTCGAATCGCCTGCAGGTTGGCTATAATTATTGAAGAATCGACTATGTAACTGCTTTACATACCTGTCAGCAAATTTGCTAATATATATATATATATATATATATATATGGTCTTCCGACACAGATATATTAGTTATGGTTTTGTACCATTTTAGAACATTTAAATCTGAAGGAATACAGGTAAATAGTTTCTTCAGTTTATGTTTTAATTTTGGTAAAGTAGTTTTTTTATTTTAGGAGCTTTGGTTCAGAGCCGGAACAGGAGCAACTAGGAAAGATATTCCGCTACACATTATGGCTGTCCTTCAAGGTTCAGAATTGTGTGCTGTCCTTCCAGCTCTTTACCATTTAACTGGAGCAGATTATACTAGCAAAGTTGGAACTAAACGAAGTGCTCTTTGTGCTACACCGGTAAAATTTCTTGGTGGTTTTGCTAAACGTAAACATGAATATTCTTGTTTGGAACACATTGTAATAGCCAGTATTAGGTATATCTGAAATGGAAATCGAAAATTCAGTGCAGTGTGCAGAAGAGTATCTTGTCCAGGTGCTCCGCCAAGGTAACTCTTCAAAAACATTTGATGAATTAAGGTACTGGATGTATCACCACGAAAAAACTTTCTCTGTCACTGACTTACCTTCCACAAGTGCATCAATTCGGCTCCATATTTTGCGAGCATTTTATATTGTTTACAATCAAAACCATTGCTTAGAAGAAACAAACAACCCTTTAGATCCTCTTTGTTTGGATACAAGATAGAAAGTGACATCCTTATACCAAAATCAGTGGATAACATTTTTCCTTCAGTGGAAAATTAGTTCCGAATTGTAACTGTGGTAAATGTTCACGTACAAAAAATTGTAGTTGTCGGGTAGCCGGTTTAGCATGTTGTTCTATTTGTCGTTGTCGCATAACATCTCAGTGTAATAATCCTTATGACAATTCAACTAGTGAATGAAATTTTTATAGATTACAATAATAATATCCGATACAGGTTTATATTTATTTCATTTTTGTTAGTTAATTGGTAGTAGTAGTAGTAGTAATCTTTATTGTACGGTTTGCTACAAAATTACTAAACAGAGAGGAAAAATAAAAAAAAAATATATAGTGACAGACAATACTCATGATCTTATGATCGTCTGAGGAAATGTCGTTTTAAGAAAAGAGAAAATAAACTAAAATAAACTATTGCGTTTTAGACAATACTTGTAAAACGTCCACAATAAATTACATTATCAATTATGGTTAATATTAATAATTAAATTGTAATACTAATTCCGACCGATATTGCCAGGCAGCTTTACAATAATTAATTAAATTTTTATTACTAATCTCATTCAGGTATTCAATAAATAAGTCATAGTTCAATTCTGGTTGGTTGAAATAAGTATGGCGGAATTCTTTTAAGCTAGGGCATACAGCGATAAAGTGCCACACATCTTCCTCTTGTTTATTATTACACATCGACCAATATTTAATTTCTTTATTATACCTATATTTATTTAAGTATATAAGTTCACCTCTTAGCTTCAGCACCCAGCTTATAGAATTTACTTCCATATCAGAAAACACGACTTTATTATCTAGAGATAGTTGTTTATGTAATTTATGATTTATGCTATTTAGTGACTTTATTTTAAATTCATTAATAAATTCTTCTTTAATTTTTCTTATAATTTTATTTACATGTACTTCACCATTCAGGAAATGTGCAATGTTTATATTATTGCGATTACATATACTTTGAATGTCATTATACCAAAATATTTGTTTTTCAATTATATGTTTTGTAATAATGTTTGCATATCTATGTGATGGAAGATTTAAAGAGGCTTTAATAAAAGTTAACTGTAATTTTAGTGTGAATAAAAAAGTGGCTCTAAGTTTGTTTCTAAGTATAAAAGGAAATCTGGGGTATTCCTAGGTAATTTTAAACATTTTTAATAAAAATTTAAAAGTTTTCTCAATACTGCTATACATACGATAACCCCATGCTTGAGCTCCGTAGCAAAGTACAGAACGCGAAACTGCATTAAATATTTTTAATTTGGCGGCAAAGGATGTATTTTGGTTTAAAATTATTTTATTAAATGCGGATAGTGCAAATTTAACCACTTCGGCTTTCTCTTTAAAGTGATTTTCCAATGATAAATTTGAGCTCAAAGAAATTCCAATATACTTATAACTATTGACAACCTCTATACTTTTACTTTTGAAAAACCATTTTCTTGTTTAGCTGGTTTGCCCCATTTCTAAATACGACTATTTTTGACTTTTCTAAGTTTACAACCAAATTCCACATTTCACAATACTTATCAAAAGCGTTTATCATTTTTTGCAAAGTGAACCTGTCCGACGCAAGCATCACCAAGTCATCTGCATACGCTAATAATTTAATCTCCGTATTTCCCACTTTAACACCACCATTTATGTAATCTTGAATATCATTTATAAAAAGAGAGAATAAGATTGGACTCAAGAGGCACCCTTGTTTAACACCCATTGTCGTTTCAAATTGTTTCATCATACCTATTTGACCCCACACAGCTGCTGATGTTCTTTCATATAACTTTCTTAAAATGTTTATCATTTTAGTCGACATACCTATTACTGACAGTTTATAAAAAGAGAATAGCGGTCTACGCGATCAAACGCCGCAGAAAAATCTATAAAAACGCAAACACTTTTTCTCTCTTAACGTTCAGTTTGATTTGAATCAAACCCATTAGCGTAAAAACATTATCTATAGTGGAGTATGATTTTCTAAAACCCGCTTGATACTCTCCTAGCACCTTATTATTTCTTTCCCAGTTTACGATACGGTCAAGTAAAAGTCCAGTAAAGAGTTTACAGACTGTATTGATAAAAGAAATCCCTCTGTAGTTAGAAACTTCACAGGTTGCACCTTTTTGTGGATCGGAAAAATAATTGAGTGTCTAAATTCATCCGGGACGTCTCCTGTTTCATATATTATATTAAAGTAAACTAGTAACCTTTCAAAAAAGGTTCAGGAGCGTTTTGAAAAATTCATTCGGAATACCATCCGGACCCGGTGCGCTATTTAACTTCGCTCTGCTTACAACAGTCACTAGTTCATCAAGAGTAAAAGGTTGGTCTAGATATTCATCAGTTACATACGGTTCGGCGTAGCTTACTCTAGAAGCATTTAAGGGAGGGTTTAGTAATTGTTTAAAGTGATTTGTCCATTCAGTTGCTGATATATTCATATCAACAAAAAAGTTTTTTGTTTTAAAACTACGGGCCAGATGCCAAAAATCTTTAGTATTTTTTATTGAACTAAGTTCTGCAATTGTACTTTCATTGTATTGTTTTTTCTTTAACTTGCATAATTCTTTGTACTGTTTATTAATTTTTAAATACATGTCTTTAATTGTACAAGAATTTGTTTTCCGGTACTTTTGAGAAGACTAAACATATGAGAGCGTACTTTATCGCATTGATTATCAAACCATTTAGTTTTGTAAACACCAAGTTTTCCAAGGTAATGCATGTTATATTTGTTTGCTACATTTTTAATTAGGATTAACAAATGTTGCAACCCTTCCTGATGATTATCAGTCTTATTTGCAGCACTAGTCAAATACCTGTTTATTTCCAGAACATAATTATCTTTTAAATGAGGATTCCATTTTAGTTTGGTGACCAATGGCATAAAAGATTCCTTTGATATCACTTTTTTAAATTTTACAACAATAGGTAAATGGTCCGAAAAACATTGCGTGTCGACTTCAAATGAGTCTACATAGGATAACAAATCATAACTAACCGCACATAAATCAATTAATGAAGAGCCAGTTGGCCCAATGTAAGTATATTCACCGTTTAAATCTCCAACTAAACGCCCATTTAACAAAACTAAATTAAAATCTTCCAAAAAGGAGATAAACTTTTTACCATTTAGATTAATTACCTTATCTTTAGAAGCTCTTATTTGTTTAATCGCAGCATAATTTTCTAGTAATTCTTTTGGAATCACTTGACTAGTTCCTATCCTACAGTTGAAGTCACCCAATAGCATAAACTGACAATCTGCGTTATCGTTAACTAATTCATAAAGATTGTAAAATTCCTCTAACCAGCGAGCACTATTTAAATAGACCGGGACTATGAGATATTTAATTGAATCCATTATAACTTCTACCTTAAAATTTAACAAACATTTGCATTTTATAATGTTATAACGAATAAAGTCCTTTTTAATTGCGATGATGGAGCCACCACTAGCTCTTCCAAAAGTAGATACCTTTACTGCAGGCGTAACTTCTCTAAATGATACTCATAAAATAAATGCTTAATTCTAATAATAAAATTATCTTGTTCGAGCAAAAAGTCTCGTATAATAAGAATATATCGAATTGTTTTAAATAATTAATAAACTCAAAATTGTGTACCTTAGACTTTATGCCTGCAATATTATAAGAAACTATATTAATTTTAGCATTTGTTTTACCATGTTTGGTTTTATTAATTATGAAACGACCTTGCTGATGCTGTAGAGTTTGCAGAGTCCGAGCGGGTTCGAAAGTGTTGCCTAATGTCTCCCGATCCAGATCCAACGCTAGACGAGTTTGGTTTTCTACCTGTTCTTTTTCTTTTTTTCATTTGATCCGCGTCGTCAAATAAATTCTCTTCCATGTGTTCTTCTACTTCATCATCATCCGCTTTCTTCCTTACTAGTTCAGTAACATGCTTGAATTGACCATCAACCACTAGTCCATTTTTTCTAATTACACTCTTTTGACCATTTTCTATTAGTTTTTTGTGAACAATTAGCATTTCTTTACGTAATAATTGTGTCTCCTTATCGAAAGTTAATTGGTTGTAGTTACATTAAGTTTGAGAAAAAAAATTTGACAGATTTCTTCTTGTGTAGTAACTGTTCATCAGCAAAAAACAGATTACTACACATGGAAAAAATTATTGAATTTTAATTGATTAGCACTAATTAAATTATAAATTACATTTTTGCTTTAATTTAAACTGAAATTTAAAAAGTACTTGCATATGTAGGCAGAATAAAATAATACGTATATCTATAGTTTTTCCTTCAGAAAAGAAGTCATTTAAAAACTACTGACCATATTTTAGACTGGTAACAAAAAAAAGTACAGTTTGAATAGCTTGTCTAACAATATTCCACAAAAAAATATCGTGGACCTGAAAAATACAAAAACCTACCCAGCGTATGGACTACGAGTAAATTTACATTAAGAGATACTAAGTTAGAAAAGTTTGACACGCATGTACGTTTCCTGGGTATTTACTTAGACAGTAAATTAAATTGGCTTCACCCACACAGACATATTAGCTAATAAGTTAAGTAAAAATATTTATGTACTTAGAACCTTACAATCTCAAGTATCTCCTAAAATATTACAGAACAGCCTACTTTGGGTTGTGTCAGTCAATTATATCATATGCAATTCTAGCTTGGGGACACTCTACAGGTTGTCACCGAATATTTCTTGACTACAAAGACGAGCAATCAGAATAGTAGCAAATTGCAATTACAGAGCTGAATGTAGGACTACTTTATCCAATATGAAATCTTGACACTACCTTGCCTATTCATTTATGAATGTTTGCTATTTGTAAAAAAATAATTTAAACTCATTTATTACACATGGTAATTTACACCAGCATTCCACAAGAACACGTAATAACTTACGACCAGATTTTCATCGAATAAAAAAATCTCAATCAGGCCCTAACTATTATAGTATAATGTATTATAACGTTTTACCGTCTAACATTAAAGAATTAAACCTAAAGCAATTCAGAACAGCTACGAAAAATTATTTGATAAAAAACGCTTTCTATAGTATTGGTGAGTACCTTAATTACATGCACGCGGCGTAAGTTCGGCTAACAATTTTTGTAAGACGATTGTAAATACATTTGTATGTTAACATGAAAAAATATATATTATATTATATAAACATATGTGTAGATTTTATTAGTGCCTAAAAAACTTTCAAAAATGTTTAAAAAGCGAAAAATCCAGAAACAGTACCGTTTCTTATTAACACTGTAACAAAAGTCAATCAAACAATGAAATCCTGGATGACAATAATGATCCGAACATTTGAATTTTAGGTATATCATAGTCTAACATTCTTATATTTATGCATGATCGGCTAGATCACGTAAACGTACTTAAGCAAAAAAATTAAAACCGCTGTTGAGGTTGTCATTAACCACTATATCATTTATTCCTTCATTATTGTTTACTATGGCAATTTAATACTACAGTTTATGTACCTACAAATATGTAATTCATACTTAACCATGTTTTCGAAACCACAATTTGAGAACTTTGCAAACACGTTCAATTAAAGTGTAATATCCGTATTTAATGGTATTTTGAAAATTAATTGAATTGGTGATTGCGAATATAAATCAGGAAAGAATCAACATGTAGTTTCCGCGTGTTGGTCATTAGTAGGTTTACCGCATACAGTCAAGAAGAATCAAATAATGGTAAACGTGAATAATTAAATTAGTACGTATACATAAAACTTTAACCCAATACAATTACCATGAATAACAAAACTAAAAGTAACAAAAATTTAAACAATATTTAAAAACATTCACTTCTGTTTTTGATAATCAGGTTTTAAATACAGAATAAAATTATATTTTCTATTGAATGATATTTTTTCAACAACTTTTATGTTTGGATATAGAATTGGAGTTTAGATTATTATAAGCAATGCAACTTGTACTAGGTTTGGCGAAAATTGAATTTACAAAAGGAAATTTTAGATACAATTTAATCGAAAAGGACGCAAAATTACATAATTAGTGTCTGCTTTTAGTCACTTTACATTCACATTCTTTTGAAATGTGTCAGTATTAGCGAAAATGCTACTGTTCATAATTAATGTATTACACCAAAAACTAGATACCTTGTTTGTCTAAAGAATAAAGAGAACTTAAATTTAGGTTTTGTGTAATTAGAAAAGTTATTAAAGTCTATCCAGAAACGAAGCGAAGTAATAAATCAACATGTTTAACAGATTCCGATGGCGTACCGATGTATTGATACTTTTCCGAAAAGGGGGTTAAAATGTAGAAGATGTGTATCCTTTCATCATTAATTAATTATTTTGACACATTTCATCTTATTAAATGTTCAAATTGACCTCCACCTATTTCCATGCAATGGTATAAACTACTGACTGTAATAAACTGAAATTTGACACATGGGTTTGTCTAAACATTTCGGTTTATTATACTCACTAGTTTTTGAGGTATTCTAAAAAATTTAAATTTTTTTTTAAGTTTACCACCCTGTAACTTTTTAAAGAAGCTTTCCTAATTTTAAAACTTTATATGAAAAACCCAATTTAAAAATTTTTATCAAATAATACGTGGGTTTATTTTTGGCCACCACTAGTGAATCACCTTGTTTATCAGAAATTGCTATTATCATTATCGATCACATTTTTAAGAATTTTAACTAATTAATCACTAATAATTAAACTAGGAAGTATGTACTGTATTTGGAATGATACTTTAATAGATTTTTTTCTACTTCGGTGTTTTAATGGCATAATTATAGCATCGAAACGATGAAAAACAGGTTGCTTATAGAGCTCCTTAAGACACTGTTTCTGGTATTTTTTTTTAGTAACAGTTGTTAACCCTGACATTGGAAAAATGTTTAATGTCAGTTATTTAAAAACTGTCAAAACTAGTTAAAACTGTGAAGTACTTCTTAAGATAATATGAACTTATAAATACGGTAACAGCACATATTGTGTGGTAAGAATAACCGATATTTATACACATTTTGAAATTTCCATATTTTTACAGATCAATCAACAATTGATTATTTTTAATCAGATGGTGTCGACATCGTAGAGTCCACAATGTGTAACCAGTTGTCAATAAAATATACGTATGTTGTCTTATGTGTCTTCCCATATTCTATTATGTATTTAAACAAATAAACACTAAACATCCACTGCAAATAGTTAATTACATTCTTTACTACTGCACAAAATTTACACTCAAAGAAAACATTAGTTGCTTGGGTTTGATGTTCCCGATTTAAATTATTTGGCAAAAATGGAGTATCAAGTTAGTGATAAATGTACAGAACTACATGTGGTCGATAATCCACATAATTATATTGAGGCTTCTTTCCATGCCGTTGAAGTTAAAATATTGTTAGGTGTACAACTTCTTAGGATCGTAGGACCAATATAACACAATAAGATTTTACCTATTAATACCATTAATTGATTAATAGCCATTCGAAACAACTGCATGAATTTAAGCAGTTGTAACCGAGTAATTTAAGTTTCACGTGAAAAGAAATATTTCTAGAAAAAATACCAGATTAATCACTATGGGTTATCTTACTTTTTACAATTGTCTGGCTGTTAAATAGTACGTTAAATCTAAAAACGTAAAAGGTAAAACATTAATTTCAAATTTGCGTATGCGCAGTAGCTATGTGAATATGAATACTGAATTATGAGCAAGTTATGTGATTATGGTATGTTACCTATGATCATAGATAAACAAAGACCCTATGATTATGGCGAAAGGTGAAGGTGAAGACACGAGTAGATTCAGATTGAACATGAACATAGTGATTTCCACTAAAAATACCTAGGTACATTGATTTAAACTATAACCTGGTAATTATTAGTCGATATAAAAATAAGATAGAAACGATATGAGTAATTTAACTACATAATTTATTTTATTAGACTATCCTCATTGACTAAAAAGGAGCAATTATTAAAGGTAACTGTAATATTACAAACTCCAGGAATATTCTGGTAGGTGTGATGCACCCTACTATTTAAAGCAGTTTCTTCTGTAATTGTTTCAATTACACCTTCTCTTGAAGAGGAAGCTCCTGACTGATCCAATGAAGCACCGGCCCTTGGAGACGAAACCCATGGCCGATAATATTTGAGCAACATCGACTTTCTTTTTAATAAAGATTCAATGTACCGTTCTGCTACACTTGAGGATTTCCAACCTCCATGTTGTTTAATGGTGATTAAATCACCACCTTCATTCGCTAAATGGGATGCTGAAGAACGTCTAAAACAGTGTCCAGAAAACAGTTCGGGATTGGGCAACTTGAGGAACGTCGCTAAAATCGGCATTTTGCCCATCTTATTTATACCAATAGGCTGTGTGGTGCAGTGCCCATTATGGTATCGCAACAAAAACGTCGATGACTTGTGTGAATTGGTCTCAGTGCGGCATGTTTTTTAATCAAGTCCATCCAAAATTTGTCAGTCACCGAAAACAGTCTCGGGACATTAGTTTTTGTTTTAGGGACTGAAACAAAAATGCTATCCGGTTTATACTGATGTCATCAAGCAGCATGTTTACAAGCTCTTCCCTTCTGCAAGCACCAGAATATCCCATTATCAACACAACCTGAAATAATAGATTCTTATAAAAGTTTGTGGCTTAATAAATAATTAATAAAGCTTTAAGACAAGATGTTCGTTGTCAGGAGATTCCTTAATAAAATTCTTAATATCAGTAGGTTGCAAAATTTTAAATTTTTTAGATTGATACCCATTAGACAATCTCTTTAACAAAGCGATTAATTTGAAAAATTTTGCGATTTCAATGTTATGTCGAATATTCGGCATTGTTCGTAACATTGAATATTTTGTCCATAGCGTAGAACTTTTATTTGTAGTACTTAATGTTTGAAAATATGCTATTAATACATTTTCAGTTGTTGTATTAACTTTGTTTTCTTCTGTCCACTGCATACATTTTTGAAATTCTTTTTTGTACGCACCTTTAGATTTTTCAGGAATCAATTTATCTATTGCACCTTCTGCAAGTGTACGCAGTTTATTTTTTCCACTACTAGCCAAATTTAAGCAAAAAATAAAAAATAAACATTTTTCTTGTAAAAATCAAGTAGCACAGGAATGCAAATAAATCAAAAAGCATTAAAAGCTACATACGTTGATAAACCAACTGCAACTGATTCACTAAACACTTGTGTGGTATATTTCACCTTCATTTTCTGAAAATTATTCGGAGTAATATGTAAATTAGTTGATTTAGGAGCCAATCGCAGCGGTTTAGATTTGTCTGACATGTAGACATTTTTAATGTCTTTCCAAGATGCTTTATTGTTATTAAAGATTATATCGTATTTAATCAAGTTATTTTGCACCGACTTCAATAAATAGGGGACATCGAAGAAATAATAGATTTTCTTATCGTTTACGAAAAGGTATGGTTTACCGGTGATACATCTATTCTTTTAATTAGGTTTCGAAAATTTTACTACTGCCCTACCATTGGCACCGCATTGTAGTTGTAGGTTTTCTATGCAGTTTAATACTATCGACTTCAGTTTGTCACCTTTGCATATCGTATTTGTAAAGATGTAGCACAAGGGTTGTTTAACTCTGTATATCTCCTGCTTCTTAGTGGTTTCTTTTTAAGTCCACTTGGGCTGTCACAATTTCTGATCTGGTTTCGGGAAGTAATCGTTGGGAGATGTTAACTTCAATTGAAGTGCTTTCTTTTCACGTTGCAATTTAAGAATGTTCCTCCGTAATTTTCTTTACCTAAGAGTATTTGAGCTGCAAGCTTGAGTAGTTTTGGTATAGCTAGAGATGTTAACGGGCATTTATTGCTTCGCCAATATACCCTGCATCATTTGAATATTGGGTTTCAGAAATTGACACTTGTAATTCATTTAGGAATGGCAAGTGTTCGCCACATACTCGTTAAGTTTTTAGAGTCGACATTTTTATGCAACAGATCGGAACTTCCAGATTCTGTTAACCATTCAAAACACCTACAACAAAATGTTTGTAATTTACTTAAAATTCTTGATGTAACTTAACTCGCCTGGTTAAATCTCCTTTGGGAAACCTGAAAGAACTGATTCTACCATCATATTTAATAAATAAATAAATTCAGGTTATGTATTTGCGGTTATGGGATGAGGGCGCGAATTTTAAACTAATGGTATTTTTTATTCAAATAATTTTATCGTGTTAGGTAATTTTAAGCAGCAAATACGTTAAAGATAATCACCTGGATATACAAAAATTATGTTTCACTCGTTTTTGTTAAACAACTATTCTTAGATTCTCAAAAATTTGAATTTGTCCATTATTAACCTAGGTCAACAATAGAAAAAATTATTAATTACTAATAGAGAAATTCAACTTCTCAATTGGCTAGGAGACGCAATAATTGTCCACTTCACAGCTAGTAGTGGAAAAAATAGTATACACACCATGGTTGTGAAGTCTGTCATTATTGCCTTAGCACCGCCCTCGCGAAATAAGGTGCGTAGGCAATTGAGTGCTATTGGTGTATAATATACTATTTAAATTGCACAAAATTATTGACAAATAAAATTTCAATTTAAACGTTTGAAGATCTACCAGTGTTACCACACTAAAAAAATCCCAATAGCTTAGTTACCTAATATGTATTTAAGTTTAAACTTGAATCGTACTTTAAGAACTCTTCTTATGAAACATGTTTTTTAATGTACTATTAATGTGTTCTTAATGATATAATTAGGGGAGAAATATGGTATGTAATTACAACGATAGCCTAACTAATGATTATTGTCATATCATATCGGTATATCATAAGGTGTACTTACGCTGCAGTATTGAGTTTCATTGGAATGGCATCGAGTCCTGAATTTATTCCAAGGAAACGCGTGAAGAGGTCTGCGCTTTGTGTCAACGAAAAAACTATTGTGCTCAATGTGTACAATTATTTAAAATGCCATAATCCGTTGAAAACAGTTCAAGAGACAGTTGATATGTGTTCACATATGACTGGCATTGGAAAAAACAACAATAATCAGACTTTTCGTGAAGACAAAGTTTCTGTGCGTGAGCCTAGTTTATCTCATGGTAGAAAAAAACTGAAATACCCGAATATGTGAAAAGTACAATTAGAAGAATAGTGCATTCGTTTTATTTTAAAAAAGAAATACCCACATTAAATAAAATTGTGTCAGTTGTGAAAGGGAAGAGGGTATACCCAATTTAAGTAGAACAATGTTGTGGCAAGTTTTGCACGAATTGAATTTTTCATGGGAAAAATGAATAGGAAATCAACTCTCATTGATAAGGAAGAAATTGTATGTTGGAGAAGAAATTACCTACGAAATATCTCTAAATTGCGTTCTGAAGGCAAGAAAATTTATTATTTAGACGAAACGTGGTTAAATGAAGGTTATACTGTGGGAAAAATGTGGCAAGACAAAAGTGTAACCAGTGGACGACAGGCTTTTTTAGAAGGATTATCTACAGGTTTAAGACCTCCTTCAGGAAAAGAGCGAAGCTTAATTATTACGCATATAGGAAGTGACGAAGGCTTTGTAGAGGGAGGTTTACTGCTATTTGAATTGAAAAATACCGGTGATTACCACGAGGATATGAATGGGGATGTTTTTGAGGAATATTTTGAACAAATGTTAGATTTAATACCAAAGGGTTCCGTAATTGTTATGGACAATGCCAGCTACCATTCCAGACAAATCGAACGTTTACCTACAACTTCCTAGAAAAAACACGTTATAATGGAATGGCTTTCCTCAAAAAATATTGCTTTCGAAAATGATATGGTAAAAAGGGAACTACTAAGTCTAGTACAAGGTGTTCTGACAAAGTTTAAAAGATATGCAGTTGACGAAATGGCAGCAAAACGTGATATTTTTGTTCTACGCTTACCGCCATACCATTGTGAATTAAACCCTATAGAATTAATATGGGCGCAGGTGAAGGATGCAGTAGCGAGAAATAATACCACGTTTAAATTAAGTGACGTTTGACAACTTTTAATGACTTCTTTAAGTGATGTGACTGCGGAAAAATGGAAAAAGTGTATAGAACACGTAATGAAAGAGGAACAAAAAATGTGGGAACTTGACAATTTGATAGAAGTTACTATAGAGCCTATTGTAATTTCAATACGGTCAAATGATACTTCTTTCGAAGAAACAGATGAATTTTCAGAATAACTGTATTTTAAAATTATATATTATTATTTTTCCTATAAATTTAGTTTGTTCTTGCTATATTTTATTATATCTTAAATTTTCAAACTCTATAAAATGGTTTCTAACAAACGATGTGTTTTATAATTAAATGATATGTTTAAAATTACTTTCAATAAAACACAATAAAACGCAATCGTAATTTTTTTTGTCAGCAAAACCCATGTACACGCCTATGATCTTTAGTTTAGACCTCAAGAACAGGTACGTCCCATTGTTAACGGATTAGGAGCTATTCATAAATAACTTACGTTGTAACACTATAGTATGGAAGCGGTATATCCTAAAACTAGTTTTAAAATCTTTTATGTATTTCATACAAAATCGTGTACCGCTTATATGTAAAATAAATGAACTATTTTAATTTATTACTTCGATTCGTTTCTGGACAGACTTTAGTTGTTTTATCAGCTGAATTGGTTAAAAACTAAAAATTAATAACAATAATAAATATTCTTTATTTGGATCATAATTAATAAGCTATAATGGGTGATCCATTTAGAAGTATATTTTTTTAAATTAAAAAATTAATAAAACAATTTTATTTTATAATCTTTATTATCATACAAAATAACCATTATTTACAATGATTTCTTAATCAGTAAATGAAATCTCCTGTCTTAATTGATTACAGTTTGTAACAAAACGTAAAATTACGCGGTATAGGTTCGTTTATCTGTATTAAGTGTTGTCCATATTTAGGATTTTTAATCAATTTATTTACATTTTATAATAATTAAAACTGGTTTCAAAGAGAATAAAATACTTTTGTACTATTGTAACTCCACAATCTCTTTTTGCCTTGGTAAAGGTCAGACGTCTTTTGACCGAAACGTTGGCACGTAATTAGTACATGGAGTTTTAATAGTCTTGAGTAATATTGGCCTCCAATGCCTCAATCGTACCTGGCTTATATATATATATTTTTTATATATATATATATATATATATATATATATATATAACTTTAGAGTCAACATAGCTGCAAAGGAAAAACTCAGGAGGTGTTATGTTACATGATCTAGCGGCCAATTTACTGGTCCAAAGCGTGAAATGATCTGTTCATCTAATCGTTCTCGCAGTAAAGCCATGGCTTTACGAGCTGTATGAACCCAATTTCGTCGAGATCACAGGCTCCAATTTTAGGTATCAAATAGTCTGTTATCATGGCGCGATAACGATCACAATTCACAGTAATATTCCGGTCGGCCTCTGTTTTGAAGAAATATGGACCGATTATTTCACAGGCTGTAGGCGCTGTACCGGACTAAGTGTTTCCATTATGAAACGCGTACTTTAGGCTATTTTTTTTATTTTGAAATCATAAATGCTGCTATTGTTATTACTACAAAAAACGGAAAAAAGAACTAGCAATGTAACATTAATGAACTTGTGATGTGACATGGAAATGAGAAAAACATAAATTAATTTGCAATTTGTCATCAACGATGAATTGTTGTCACCGCAGTACTTAAAAATTAATTATAATATCGATTTTTTTAAGTAATCAAACAGAATCTTGAGTATAAAAAAGAATACGACAAGTTTATGTTTTATAGATGCACCGGATATCACGTATTTCTTTTTTGAAGGTGGTAACCATTTAAAGTATATGAAGATCTTCTGATTGTACTTAATTAAATTTGCATTCTTCAGATGTTGAACAATATGAAAGATGGTTGTGAGAAAAATGTCGAAATAGGTAGGAACAAGGCAATAAAACCGACAACCACCATTGTCCACGTCCACTAGCATCCAATAGGAATGTTCAGCTGCGAACTTGTACTAAAATAAAGTGTGATTATTATACTATAATTTAATAATTGTATATTTATACTTCTTTTGATGTTGAGGTTATGATAGTATGTTATCTTTTTGTTTCAAGGATTTACCTATTTTCTAAGCAAATACGAGGGAGTTGATAATTGAATTTAATGATCATAGATACAATTACAAAATTTGTATAGCGATAACACCAGTGTCTCGCAAAGCACTACTTTTACTTTTCGATTTAATTAATATCTATGATTAAATATCAGTCTTAATTGAACATAACATCTTTGAATTAAAATATATTTTTTAAAACGAAGAATTGAATCTATCAAGAAACCAAGAACTTTTACAGATGCAGAGTTTATGAGTATTATCACTTCAGAGGGCTCAAAACTAAATAGGAGCCGATCCACCCATCTATTTTCAAATTGTTTAAGCTACATATTAGCTAATCGCTATTATTTTCTAAAAAACCGTAGTTTGCGAGATATTTACAAGAAACTGATTTTCCTCCTCTTTGACACCACAAAATTTAGCAGATTAGCAGAGGTCGAACCATTGGGGACTTTTGATACAATGTATACAGGATCTTTCATCGATGCGAGTGAGCTCCGTTATGGTCACACCTTCAATAGGATCTGTAATCTCATGCATTGATATCGTATGAATGAATCGACCCCATAATATTGGCGAACATACATACCTGCATTTCTTATTATGAAACGACTAATTTTTTATGGCAGATTCTACTCATTTTTCAGAATAAAAATTCTATAAGGTGTAAAAGCCGCTTTACACTATCTGATTTTTGTATTTAATATACGTTTGATTTTTCCTTTGGATTTACATCAAATAAAAAATCGGATAGAATATATTTTACCGTTTATACTGTGTGACTGCATGGTTTTGATTGACATATACAAGTAGGTTATGTTGCAAATGTACGACGCAAAAACAGTACCAGATTAATTAAGTATGCCAAAGATGGAAAATTTATTGTGTCACAATGCGGCAGTGCGTAATTGCATGATAGATACATTAAAAAACAGATAGTAAGAATAGAATGGTCACAAAAAGTGGTTACTCCTAAGAAACAAAGGTGGTGGGACAGCAAGTTTGGTTTTCAATGAATTAGTATTTAAAGATCGAATGGGATTTAGAAATTTTGCGTTTGGACATTATTGTTTGGTGTTTTTAGTAACAATAATTAAGTTAAATCGATCGTTATTAAGTAAAAATTAAATATAAAATACACACAACTACTACAGATTCGCAACACACAATACACTCCGAAATCCAGTGCGCATGCTTTAACCCCTGATCTCAAACGGAAAATCAAACAAAAATAAAAACTGTCCTATTCTGAAAGATCAGATACAAATTCAAATGCAAAATCAAACGGTCAAAACAAATTTCAAATCAAATGGTGTAAAAGTAAAAAAATATGATTAGATTTAAATCAAATGCAAAATCGAATGCAAAATCAGATAGTCTAAAGTGGCTTTAACACCTCAAACGTGAGAGTTTTTGAGCTATTTGATTTTTTCGAAAAAATTCGACTGTTGCAATAGTATTTAGACACCTCAATATCTCAGTTGCTAGATGGTTTAGAGAAACGTCATTTGTCTCTGTTCAAATTAGAATAAAGTTTGGTATACTTATAATCAGTGAAATGTGTGTCTAAACGACATCTCGTGTAATCAGGGACACGTGTGAATAGTAACAAACTAAGTAATGCCAACAGATAACTGTTAAATGTTATACATGTAAATCGTTATCTTAAGCAATAATTTAGAATGCAATAATCACTCGTGTCAATAAAGCCAAGTATTTCTGTACAGTAGCATACATGCACGAAAGAACACCTGATGCGCAGTGAAAGTGAAACTTATGTTCATTGCTCTAAGGGAGTTTAAAAGAACAACCGCCTTCTTGTACAGTTGTATACCGCACTTAAGTATATACCTTTGAAGAGCTCATAATAAGAGCGAAATGCGCATCAGGTGTTCTTTCGTGCGTGTATGCTACTATACAGAAATACTTGGCTTTATCAACACGAGTGTTTATTGCATTCTAAGTTACCGCTTAAGATAACGATTTACATGTATAACATTTAATGTCGTTACAGTTATCTGTTGGCATTACTTAGTTTGCTAAAATCAGTGGTTTTTCAGAAAATCACAGTTCTGTATCAATTGCCGCATTTTTAATATAAAATGAAAAAGTAGTAAAACACAATCATCTATTAATCCATATATGATTACATTACTTTTCTTTATATTGTATTAAATAAATAGATATTAATATAACTTGAATATTATGCAATTTATAATATACATGGACGTTGCCAACATCCGCGTCGGTTTAAATTGCTAATATTCCAGTGATATTTAAACGTGACTCGTTCACAATGATTGTACACAGATGGTAGTGAATAAGAGAGCCGCTAGATGCCGCTGTGATATTTTTTTGTGTTTTTACGTTGACTTTTAAACAATGATTAAACATGAATGCTAAATTTTCGATACCATAAATATTACCATGTTCGACTTCTGTTAAAATTATGAAAATTAGGAGTTACTTACAAATGAACGAATAAATAATCCCGCAATAATATTTGAATGTTACCTTACCTGCCCTGATGAGTTGTGATTTAGCAAGTGACAATTACAGTTGACAGTTCATTTAAATTTCTCTCTTTCGAAAACTGTTAGTTTTTAATAGCCATCAAGAGGTAAAAAAATCAAGAAATGGACAGCAGTGACGATGAAATGGGCTTTGAAAATACACCACCAGATATTATAAATACGGCTGTAAATACCAGTGTAAATTTGTTACCCGAGATATCGCGAAATAAATACGAAATCGAATACAAGATTTGTATTGGATTAGAAACTAAAAAAAGGAACGACGTCATTCTCAGAAAATGTTATTCTGGCATATTTTTCTGAGCTTTCTAAAAATTACAAGAGTTCGACCTTGTGGAGTATGTATTCCGTGATTAGAATCACAGTGCAGCTTAAACACAATGTTAACATATATTGCTCTATATTCAAAACTCTGAGCTTTTCTAAAACGTCAATGCAAAGGATACAAAAAATAAAACATCAGAGAACAGATACGCAACTTCATTGGTAATGCTCCCGATGAAAAATATTTTTTTTTTATTATATATAGAAGAGTTGCTGAGGCAAACCTATTTAGCAACTTAAGAGTTTTAAGTTGGGAACAAAGTGCCGACTATTATACATTTCTAGAAAGCTCTTAATGAGTGGAATGTAAATACAAATTGACATACAGGGTGTCCCATTTAAAAAATCCTAACTTTGGTAACTTTCTCAAAAATGGGGACACCTAGAAAAAAACTGAGCAAGTCACTGAATTCTGCATAAAAAAATGTGTAAGATTACGTTTTTACTTAGTCGATAACTTATCAGATACCTAAATTACAGAGGGTGTCTGAAAATGCACACTTTTCAATTTCACTCTGCATTTCAAAAACGAAGAGGGCCATAATAAATCTGTCTGCGCCATCGTTTGTTTTACAAAAAAGTGACACAGGTTCGCAAAAACCCCAAAACTCGCACTGCAATAATAACGGAGATACCCTGCAAAAGTGTCGAAAACAGGACACCCTGTACATCATAATCACTTTGAACGCCAGAGCGCTTAAAGTTTCGCCATAGCTGCCTTTTGTGGCGAATCATTCTGAGTAAAGAGTCATCGATCCAGGGTTTGCACATGTCTCGCTTCCTCGATCTAATGTAACTGTGTTTAGTAAGATAACTATTAATAGTCGACAAAAAGTATTGTCATTGCGATTCAACACTATCTAGTTGGTAAAATAAAGACCAATCATGTTTAGTTAAGTCATCATTTAGAGAAGCATATGATATTTGTGTATAGGTCTTAATATCAATTTTTGGTGTTTGATACAAAAGTACTTGCACATCAAACGTTATTTTGCAGTGATCAGAAGTGCCAATTGGATCACTAACATCTACTTGTGTTATTAAGTCTGGATTTGTTGTTAATAAGAGATCCAGGGTTGATGGTTGTTAATTATGTCTAAAACGAGTCGGTTCGAATACTAGTTGAGAAATATTGTTTGGTTGAGCATTGTAATAAAGTCGTTTTCCCGGTCGTTTGTGGATTCGTATAAATCATCACTCCATTTGATGCTGGGAAAATTGAAATCGCCTACCACAATTAAATTGGACACAGTAGAAAAGTGTATTGCTAAAGTATCATTGATGTCATGGACAGCGGAGTTTAAATTGCTACTATCAGGAGAGCGAATCATATGGATCCGTTTTAATATCCAAAACACTTATTTTAAAACTTTTTAGTAGAGAGTCTTTAACATATATGCAAACTCCACCTCCTCTACTTAAAGTTCTATCTTTTCTAAATATGGTGTAGGTATTAATAGATACTTCATTGTCTGCAATGTTTGAGTGGAGCCAAGTTTCACATATAGCAATGAGATCGTAATTATTTTTGGCAATGGTTAATAAGAGTGAATTAAATTTTGCATTTATTGAAGATATGTTAGTATATAAAATTGATAAACTAAATGGTTTGCCAGTCTTCAGTTTTTTTATTGACGATTTGAGGAATATTGTGAACGTATTTTATTCTTGCATTGTCTTCACCTTGTTGACGTATAATATCTTCTCTTAAAGATTGTAAGTGTTTTATTTGTTGAGGGTTTTGTCATCTCTAATAACTATTTTTGAAAATTGGGCATTGTGTATGACATTTCCTTTTTTCGTAGACAAAGACGTGCCATATCGGGAGTTTTGAATGTTACTTTTATTGGTCTTGGTTTGTTTGAGATCTTAGAGCCAACACGAGTTACTGAATCTGGGCCTACAACTATTAAAGCCACTAAATAATGAGATTTAAAATTAAAGTTTTAATTTGGAATTTTATAGTAATTAAAATGGAAAATAATTCTTTCGTAGAAAATCAGCTGTTAATTTTATCACAGCGGCCAAAAGTTGCTACGATAAACGTAAGCCGATCTAAATAAACGAAATTTCTAACTAAATAGTGATTCTTACCTTGTAAAATAAAAGATTAAATTAAAAGTTTCAAACTATATATAAAAGAAATTCACACAAATATCCATTCTGTTCAAACTAATTTAAACAAATTAAATTGCACTTTTTCGATAGGAAACACAAAAATATTCAGAGAGGTCGTACACGATGCACACACTTGCACTTCTTACAAATAATTTGCTAGCTAAAGTATTAACACTATTATCTAAACATTATTTTTATTATTTGAATAATATTTCCTACGTTGATTTAATTATTGGAATTAGTGAAGCTTGCCGAACAGATGAAATTTGGAAGTTAACCATCGATACAAGATTTAAAGACAGCACTGTTGATCACAAAACCAGACACGAAATCTAAACGTCCACGTACATTTACTGTCACAGGCAAATTTTATGAGATTTGTAAAAGTATATAAACAAGAGACCTCTACATGCATCATGAATCAGTATTTTTGTTAACTATCAAAACGTTACAACGTTACAAACGATGTACACGACAAATTATTGGGATCAACAAAGTTGGTTATATAACAAAACAGGTGGCTCAATGGTTAAAGCTGACCTACCCACTGGCCCTTGCTACCGAAGCACATCGGCAACAATTTTAGTAGATGCTGGTGGAGATATAACAAGGCTAAAGCGTCGTGGCGATTGGTAATCCACCTCCTTAGCCGAGGGTTACATCGATGACTCAATGACTAGTAAAATAAAAATATGAGAAACTATTACAAATTCTGTGACGCAAGAGACAAATTCTAGAAAAATTATACAGACACAAAATTTGACATACATATGCCAGAAACAAGTAATGAAATATTGCCCCTAGATGTGCCTTAAGTACTTACAAATAATGACCTTTATAAAATTCAGCCCCAAGATTTGTCTTCAGAATTGTTGAAAATTAGTCCAAAACATTACATTTGGTAACAGTACCAGTTCAGTTGTATTAACAGGAAATAAGGTTATGTTCACTTCGGGTTGTGGCTTCGTGCAGAAACTTGTGTTTCATTTACCACTTAAATTTTTAACAGGTTATGAGGTCAGGCACATGTTTTTTGAGAATGTAAGTAAGTGAAATAGAAAGTGCGCAGAATGCCCGCGAATTATATTGTTAATGTACCTAAATTGAAAAGACGAGAAAATTATTCCGTGTGGGCGTTTGCCGTGAAAAACTTTCTGATACTTAAAGGTTTTTCAAAGTGTATTACGGAGGTTTCGGTTGCAGATGATGTAAAAGCGAAAGCAAAATTGGTTTTAACAATAGATACGTCGTTGTACCTACATTATAAAGGAAGCTAAATCGGGGAAGGAGCAATGGGAAACGTTAAAATCGGTGTTCGACGATCCGGGTCAAACAATAAAAATTGGATTACTTAGAAGTTTAATTTCTACTCGGCTGGAAAATTGCAATTCGATGACGAGTTATGTCATTCAAATGCATAGATACATAACCCCATCGAATTGTAGAAACTGCGCAGAGGTTAAAAAGAACAGGTTTCGGAAGAATGGAGCGGGTCATTGCTTTTGGTGGGACTTCCAGAACTATTTTCACCGATTATAAAGGCCATCCAACACGCAGGGTGCAATAAAAAGAAAATTACTTGACGTCGAATATAGTGTTGGCGACACTGACAGTCCAAATGCGTTCGTGCGTAAAACCAGTTGGCACAATGGAAGACGAAGTGCGCATTTAACCGCAAATAGAGTATGGACTAGTGATGCCCATGTTGATACAGGTATTAAAGAAATAACAATCGCAGACAAATCTAAAATTGCAGTAAGTTGCTCAGAAAATGTGGAAATAATCACAGTCGTCGATAACGTTAATTATAATGTAACTGTAACAAATGTATTATATGTGAATTAACAACGAATATATTATCGGGGAGTGAACTGATAAAAAATGGGAATATAGTTGAATTCGAAACAGGTAGTTGCAAGATTTATAATGAACTTAAACAATTAGTTGCTTTATCAACGTTGGTTGATGGTGTGTATAAGTTAAGTTTATTACAAAACGTACAAAATGCGTTGGCAGTTAGCGAAAACACCTGGCATCGTAGATTTGGTCACATAAGTAGTGCTTATCTGAATAGAATGAAGACTTTAATAGTTGATGGGTTGAATTATCCTGCTTCGGTTACGACCAGCAAGCATGCTGGTAAGCAATCTAAACTACCTTTTTCGAATGGGTAAACGAACAATGACCGTACTTGTCGTTGTTCATGGGGATTTATGTGGTCCTATGGAAACAACTTCTTTTGGAGGCTCTCTTACTTTTAGAACATGATTTTTCTCATATGGCCTTTATTTATTTTCTAAAAACTAAAGATGAAGCAGTAAAGTATTTTATTACTTTTTGATAGTAATATGGAAAAACGTTTTTGGGCAGAAGCTGCTGCTGTATATTTGCAAAATAGGTCATCATCCATACGAATTGTGAATGGGTAAAAAACCAGACGTAACAAATTTACGCATATTTGGCAGCGCTGCAATGGTACACATATCTAAAGAAAAACGAAACAAGTGGGATAAAAAATCACTGAAGCACATATTTATCGGTTATTGTAAAAATATTAAAGGTTACAGATTGTATAATCCAATAAATGGTAAGATAATTACTAGTAGGGATGTAATATTCATGGAAGATGTAAGTATGACAGTGACTGAAAATCAAATAACTGCAGAGAAGAAGGTAGAAGTGGGAGACATACAACTGGAGTTCAAAGCAGAAGTGTCAGTACCCAAACCAAATGTAGTTAATGACATAACTCAATAAGTAGCAATAAGAAAAACTCAAAGGAAATCGAAACAAAATTTTTTTGAAGATTATGTATGAATACGGATGAAGCGCCGTCATCAATAGATCGGGAAAAATGGATGGAGGCAATAAACGATGAAAATAATCCTTGGGTAGTAATTGAAAAACTAGATGATTGTAAAGTAGTGGAGTGTAAATGGATTTATAAAAGAAAATATTACGGTGAAAATAAAGTAAAATAGCGTGCTCGTTTAGTGGCCAAAGGTTTTACCCAAAAGGAAGGTGTTTGACTACACAGAAACCTTTCCACCAGTAATTAAATTTTCTATTTTAAGATTATTGTTTGCTTTATCTGTTAAATTGAATTTAAATGTTGTTCATTTAGATGTTACCACAGCTTTTATGAATGGTCTTTTGAATAAAACTGTGTATATGATATTACCGGAGAGTGTAAAAGATGTGCAAACAAAGTTTTAAAATTGAATAGAACAATTTATGGTCTCAAACAGAGTTACCGAGTTTGGTATAATATAGTCTATGATGTTCTTAAAGAGTTACATTTTAAGAAATCAGAATTGGAACTTTGTTTGTACATAAAAGGTAAAGACGGTTTTATGACAATTGTAGGAATTTATATTGATGCTTTTTTCATTTTTTCGAATGATGTAGATAAAACGTTCAAATTAAAACTTGAATTAAAATCAAAATTAAAAACTTAGGTCAAGTTCGTCAGTTTCTTGGCACAAGAATTAATATTGATAATGAAAACAGTATTGTAACATTAAATCAAGTGCATTACATTATCAATATTTTAAAAAGATTTAATATGTTGGGTGTAAAGAGAACAATTAATTTAAATCTGTGTAAAGAAAGCGTCAACGATTGTAAATACAAAGTACCTTATCAACAATTGATAGGCAGTCTGATGTATTTAACAGTACCAACTAGATCAGACATTGACTTTGTATTACTTAAGTCAATATAATAATTGTTTTAATGAAATTCACTGGAAGGCTGCAAAGCGTGTACTAAAATATTTAAAGAAAACAAAACAATATGGTTTGCGATTTTCATAAGATGATGCTGCACTTATTAGTTTTGCTAGTGCCAATTGGGCTGCTAACACATGTAGTCGAAGATCTTAAACAGGATTTTGCTTTAAATTGTCAGGTTCAGCAATATCTTGGGAGAGTTTCAAGTACAGAGGCAGAATATATGGCAATCTCAAAAGCTTCGAATGATAGCCAGAATGCACAGAAGTTATCGATAAACCCAATAACGCATAAACATTGATGTTCGTCATCATTTCATTCGAGAAGCAATCTCGAATAATTGCATTACAATTAAATACTTACCTACAGCCGATATTCCTGCTGATGTATTAACAAAAGTTTTAAATGTTTTAAGCATTATAAGTTTTAGAATGGTTAGAGTTTATTCTGTGTAATTTTGATTATAATGTTTTGACCTAGTGGGAGTGTTACATTTGGCAACAACGCCAGTTCCGTTGTATTAACAGGAAATAAAGATTAAGTTATCACTTTGTGTTGTGGCTTCGTGCAGAATACTTGAGTTTCATTTACCGCTTAACTTTTTAACAAGTATCTGGAAATAACTCCACTGAGAATCCTCAAGTAATAAACTTTACAAATTGTCAAAATATAACATGAATGCATTGAGGTTAAGTGTTTTGGTTTCCGCTGATAATTTTTACGTTTTCATTACACGCTTTTTACTCTTGTAATACAATATACTATTGTATCTAACGTCTTATATTTGTAACTAACGTATTATGAGTTTATATCTAACGTATAATGAGTAACCAAGATAATGTTGACATATTGCGGTGATTGCATTTTGGTGTAGAATAAAATAAATGTATCTACGACCACTATAGAAAATGATGAATAACACATAATTAGTAGGCTAAGTATGTAATCAAAAACGCACGCTGTGCGTTATGGTAAACAAATCGCACAGTTAGGGATTTTACTTTTCTAACTAAATAACTACAAGTGCGATCAAAGTCAAAACTTTAAGATACCAGCAATATACCAGCCAAAAACGCATTTTTAAACTAGAAAAAGATTGAAGTAACAATTTAAAAATTAAGCAGATGTTACTTCTACGCGCGCCTTAAAGTTAGGCTAGTAAAGTTGTATATTATAACCTCTTTGTTTTTGCGACGTACGGAATTTGTTTATTAATTATTCTACAAAATAACAACTTCTTTAAAAGTACAAATTCAGGTAATACAGTAATAGGATAACATTTTATTTGGTTATATTTAATTGCATTCTTATAGGTAACATTTTGGACGCAATTGTGCAAGCAACTGGAGCATCGAAAACCAATTACTATTTAGAATCAAGGTCCGGTGATTGATTCTGAATAGAAATACATTTGTAAATGCAACTTCAACCCAATACTTAAACTTTCCTCTCAATATTCGGTGGTTATTAAAGATGACAAAAATATTGGATATCCGGGAAAGAAAATGCCATTTAGAAGTTTACTGTTACAATGGGATACGTAAGTTTAGTAGTAATATTCTATAAAATATTTTCTTGTGTTTTATATAAGTAAAAAACATCTCATTTTTGAAAGATAATAATGAAACGACATAACATTTCGTCTTTTGCTTTTCTACATACGTTCGATCAGTAATTAAAAATCAGGATGACTATATCTTACAGGTTCGTTCTAAAGATTATAAACAATATTCTACTACATAATGTTATGTAAATTCTAGAGGAAACATATATACATACATACGTAAGCTCATATTTTTAAGAACGTGGTAACAGGAAATACTATGTTTAACTTTAATGATGTTATAAAACTACTTAGACTTTTGAAGTGTTTATGAGAAGAAATGAGGAGAAGTTGAATACGACTACATAAATAAGGAACCCGTATGTGACAAACTCAAATATGAAGTGAATGGTGATTCCTTCAATATATATTATATTATATTATACACACTAACATAATATATTGCAATCCTAATTACAAAAAGTAGTCAGCGGTATTCAGGTGGTCGTAGATAAAGTATAGTACATAATTCGAATTGTAAAACAATTACCTACTCTCGTGATTACGCACTCGCCGCGTAACTTCTCACAGTCGTACGTAATGTGCATCTTAAAATTCTCGCTACCTAATATACTATTAAATTGTACGTGACATGAGACTCTATTTGTTATTATTTTTTCAATTGTTATTCAATTTACAATATCCCAAAGTCTTGGATTCATAATAAAAACGTGGTTTATTATTTAACAAAATTTTAATTTTTGAAAAATATTTGAACGTACAGGGTGTACCGATTTCGATGGGATACAGGGTATTTCGGTAACTATTACTGTTAGAGCAAAACTATTCACTTGCCATTAGGTCAACTTTTTGAGACAAATTAAACAGCGAAATCAAAAATTTGCTATATTTATTCATTTTTGATGCAGGGACCAAAATTGAATTTTTCCAAATTTCGATAGGGTACCATATCTCATCTGTTGATAAAAATTCAGGAAAAAGTGTAAAGACATTTCTTGTGCAGTTTTTAGCGTAGAATTAAATTGAGTAGTGAATTTTTAACTTTGGTCACCGATAGTCGAGATCCCGCATAAACTTTTTTCTAAAACAATCTCTATAAACTATATATTGTTGAAAAGCTTATAAAATAAGGATTGTAATAAGTTAAAGTCAACTATGGTTTCCATTAAAAAAAAAACTAAGAGTATGTGGCATCTCGACTATTGGTAAGCAAAGTTAAAAATTAGCTACTCCATTTGATTCTACGCTACAAACTGCATAAGAAATGTCTTTACATTTTTTTCTGAATTTTTATCAACAGATGAAATATGGAACCCTATCGAAATTTGGAAAATTCAATTTTGGTCTCTGCATCAAAAATGAAAAAGGATAGCAAATTTTTGTTTTCGCTGTTTATTTTGTCTCAAAAAGTTGGTCTAATGCTACGTAAACAGTTTTGCTCTAACAGTAATAGTTACCGAAATACCCTGCAATCCCATCAAAATCTGTACACCCCGTACACTTTTGATACAAATTTAAATGTTCAAAAATTAGACCAATCAACCTTCAACGTTTGGCAGTCACCACTTAACTCTAGATCGTTCCTACGATGTTTTCTTCTTTTTAGTTGTTGCTTTTCATTTACTTCTTCATATTTAATTGTCTATAATTTTCTTCATCAAAACTTTGTTATTTTATTTCATTTTTCAACACTACACGGGTTTAACAACAAACGCAGGCTTTTCTTTATTTCGGTAACAGTTCCATTAACTGAGTTGATTAAATTTCATAAATATGACACGTATTTTAATTGTTAATAAACGAAGAAACTTTTTATATTCATTATTTTATGCATGGACCAAAATGCATACCCTTCGTTCTGCACTGCTCAAAATCGTCTCTTTCAGTGATCACGTAAGCACACCAATTGATATTATCTCTCAACATACAATAAACCTTTTATATCTTAATAATAAACATTATATATCTTTTTACATCTATACATTAAGAATATGACCTTGTTCAATCACTGTAATATGTAATATTATGAACTGAATAATTATCTATCAATGTTTAACATGCAGGGTCAATCCATCTGAAGTCAATCCCATAACAAATTTTTTGGTTGCTTGACCATTTTTTATTTTGACAAATTTTTTAATTAGGACCTCATAAACAGTTTTTTAAATTTTTTTATCTAGCTCCTCCTGGGAGAGGCGGCCATTTTTATTAAGCCGCGCACGGCATATTTGGACTTTGTAGACATCAGCGGTAAATTGAATATCTTTGTATATAATAGAGGTAGCACAATGAGACTTATGGCGTTATTTTCTATGAAATCCCCTCTATAAATAAGTCCTTACAACATTTTCTCTAAAACAAGCACTAATGCCTTAAAATTGTAATTTTATTTTGAAAAAAAAATTGATTTTTTAAGGCCTAGTTTTACAATGAAGGAATCAAATACCATAGCTAATGTTTTCAATATATAAGATATAATAAAATACTTACATATGTCAGAATATGGAGTCTGAAGTAAGTCTCTTTAATTTTTTATAAATTTCTAAAAATCAAAATATTCGCATTTTTTCAAAGTTCGAAGCTCAATATCTCTGGTGGGGCAAGATATAAAAATCCAATTTTTATATATGTGATGTACCTATATGGTAGCAACATACAGCAGAAATTCCAATCTTGGTATTTGATCTTAAGCTGTTATGAAATGTTATCAATCGATTTTTTAGAAAATCTACTTTTACTAATAACTATATTATAGTAAACTTGTTAAAAATGTATAGCTGCATCTCAGTTCGAAATTCAAGTCATCAGTACATATCCAGGTACTGGAATGTATGTAAATTACACTATTATTTAATTTAAAATAAATCAAATACTATAATTAGTTTTAAATATAATTATTTTGGTATAATTTAATTAAATATTATAGATATTGTACCATTGTACTCATAGGACAGAAATATTTGGGCCAAAAACCACGTACTTACATCGTCAAGACTCTTAAACATACTGCATTACGACATGAATTATTTTTGTATGTATTTTTAAAATAACCACATTTTCATTTAATCCCTTTTCTGTTCATCTGTATAAGCGCCCTTGCAAGAATTTCGTTTCAAACTTTTTTCACAAAATGGTAGATATCGGTTTTAAAAAATAAATTTATGTATTTGTGTTATAAATATATACCAAAACAGAATATCGTTTTGTTTTATTTAAGGAACTGTATTGCGGCGGAATCACTTACTAAGTACATAACCATTTTTACATTTATTAAGTACCCAATCTACATGTCCCCTATATTGTTTCTGTAGTTTTTAGTGTTTTTGTATGAAACGTCAAGGAGAACATTACAGAAGTTATATTAAACCATGTAGCAAGTTGGTAGAATATTTAAATTTGTGTATCCTGTAATTCCTCGTTAAGTTGTGTATTTGTCACTTAGTTATCACTTCATCAACTCGGAAACAAAATTTTACCAAATGTAGACAAAATACAAAAACAAACTTACATCTTATTCGTAACAAGTACTAATTAAAACGGAGATATTAATAGCGCCCAGCTATCAATGGCGTCTGATCTACAAATTCTTGTTTATATGGTGAAGTAGTTTGTGTAACATTAATTATCTAATGCATTAAAACCAAAACTGTCTATTTGAAATCTCCAAATGCAAAACTAATAAGAAAGAATCTAATCCGACTCACATGCCACCTCGAAAAAATATTTTCGACTAATGTAATAGTAATAGCACAGAGTAATAGCAAAGAGTATAGTAATAGTTACTAAACAATCACAAGTTAAAAATGGTTGCAATTAAACTACGATAAAAGCTTTTAATTTATATTTCACATTAAAGTAGATCGTAGATTTGATTAATAGACATTTTAGTCATTGGTTTAACTAAGATACATCTATGGCATAATTCAACATAAAAAATAGTGTAACGTCCTGTTGTTTATGTGTTTATTTAAATTCGTGACAAATTTTAATTACTGTTATTTTTCCTCTTAATTTGTTACTCCAAGCAATTATAATTCAATTATATGGTTAATTCATCCGTGTAATCTGTTAAATGAACTTATAAGAGGTCACACAATTCTGATTTAACACTGAAGTTGTTCGTGTGAAATAATTTTACAAATGTTATCATGTCCGTTAATTACATTTAATTAGTTATGGAAAAGTAATCAAAATATTTACTAAATGAGTTAACTGTTACACCCCATAAAA
Source organism: Abscondita cerata (assembly GCA_030710515.1). Taxonomy (NCBI): domain Eukaryota; kingdom Metazoa; phylum Arthropoda; class Insecta; order Coleoptera; family Lampyridae; genus Abscondita; species Abscondita cerata. The sequence continues at coordinate 131,244 of JALBCR010000968.1, forward strand.
TAGGCGTAGTGTACGTATGAAAACGTATGCAATTACTGATAACGCTAGTAGATGTTTTCAATTGATATGGAAAGTACACTTGCTGTGATTAAAAGTTCAGATTAAGTCAAATTTATCATTTTTCCAAAAATATACAAATATAGTGTCATTGCAGTTTAATTAGTTTAAGCCAGTTTCACCAAGTTTAATTGAATTGAATCGTAGGTTAAAACAATCGTTGGTTAATCCCTGCATACCATTGTTTTTGATACAAAATTAACTAATAATAACTGTGATTGGTAAAATGATGATAAGAGTACAGCCCAATACTTAAATAATGCGTAATAATAAGTGAGCTTGGACTTTTGTGTACTAAATTACAATGTTTTTGCAAATCAAAAAATTATAACCCAGCTTTATTATTTCTATATACTTGTATTCACGATTAAATCTTAACGTGTTGAATTTTTGTGATTTCTCGTTATCGTAATAGTGATCCACATATATTCAGAATCCAGCATTCACCATCATGCTTTTATTCTGCTTTCCTTTATATCTTTCTACGACTGCTTTTAATTCCCGAGGAAACTGTTCCTCTTGTTCCATGTTCACTTTTCCGAAATTCGTTCTGTTACTTAATTTTTTTTAATATTTTCAAAATTGCCATCAGTTCGGTGTCAATTTTATCAAATAGCAGGATTTACGTACGATCTTTAAGTTTAGTGATGTAATTCTTAATATTAGTTATGATTCTACTACAATTAGGCCGAATTTTAATTAACAACTTTTGTTTGTAAGTATAATTAATTTTAATTACAATTGTAATTAGTCAATACACTTTCCAGTTCCTGATGAAGCTAATATACAGGTTGATTGTAAATTCAGGGCCACTTGATTTACTCTTTTATTATCCATGACAGACAAAAAGTTTATCAAGAAATGTTTTACAAGTATACAAGATGAGTACTTTCCAAACCTTGTACAAAATTGCTGACTTCTGGTTTAAAAACGGAAATAATACCTATCACTTTATTTTTTTAAATGAATCATGTAGTATTTTTTAGGCTAAAGTGATTCTTTGATAAATTCTCTTTAAAAAACTATAACACAAGTATAGTGGTAAGGTTACTAATAAATTAGTTATTTATTATTCAAAATCTCAAGAGATGCTTTCGATTGGTACAATTAATCTTAGTAGGCTGTGAAAACTAATGTGCACAACGGTCAGAATACGATTGTTATTGTTGAACATTTGTTCGACTGCTGTTAAATTTTGATTTCGTAATTCGTGACTTTAAACGCTAGACCTGTTTTATAGTTTTTTAAAGACAATCGTATTCTGACCGTTGTGCCCATTAGTTTTCACAGCCTCCTTAGATTAATTATACCAGTCGAAAGCGTCTCTTTAGATTTCAAATAATAAATACCTAATTTATTAGCGCTATACTTATGTTTTTTAAAGAGAATTTATCTAAGAATCACTTTAGCCTAAAAAATACTGCATGATTCATTTAAAAAATAAAGTTGATATAATTTCGCTTAAACCGGTAGTCAGCCATTTTGTGCAAATTACTTTTAATGAATTAACTTGGCGTGGTCTAATGTCCCAATAACCTTATCAACCATAATTTACATAAACCAAAAATACTAGCTTCAACTTTAACTTCTAAATCTAAAGAGAAACTTAGAGTATGTTTGTATAAAGTAAGTACCTTTAGTTAACGCTTGAACAAATTGGTACACCATAATAACCATTACATAAAATGTAGTTATAAAATTTTGTTTCGTTTGACAACGTTAACAACATTACTTGTCCAGCTTCTTGGGAGAGGCGAGGCCAGGCTGGAAAAACATGGTATTAGGGATTTATGAGTCATCATAAAAACATGGCATTAAGAAAACCCCAAGCGACTAGCTTGTCCAAAGCCACGAGCTTTAACAAACACAACGTTTCTTCCTTTTTTAATAAATATAAAGAAATATTAGATAAATACCATATTGCCCTAAAACATATACAATGTAGATGAAAGTGGTATCTCTACATTGTGCACACCATCCAAAGTTATAGCTGTTAAGGGCACAAAACAAGTGGGAAGCATGACCTCTGCAGAGAGAGGCGTCACCACTACCATTATTGGTTGCACCTGTGCGATAGGCAATACCATACCCCAGCCATGATTTTCGCACGAGTTCATTTCAAGGAACATATGCTAAAGGGTGCACCCGCAGGAACATTGGGAATGGCGCATGTCAGCGGTTGGTCGAGTTCAGAAAAAAAAATTTTTCTGAATTCCTGAAGCATACAAAACCTTCTCAGGATAATAAAATTCTACTGCAAATAGATAATCATGAAACCCACATTTCCGTATTACAGAAACATCTAAATATTTGCCGGAAAACATTGTACAAGATTTTTCAAACTCTATACCAAGCACATCTGTCAGTTCCCCAAACTTAATCGCTTTTCACTCTCCTAAAATAATACGTCCATTTCCCAAGGCTGGCTCAAGGCTTGTATCTGGTAGAGGTAGACGTAACCCGGGAGATCAAGGGTGTTAAGAGAAACACCAGGAATTTGAAAACGAACATGAGAAGAGGCTTGCCAAAAAATGGGAAAGAGTTCAGACTGTAACGAGAAAGGTATTAGAAGAAAGTTCTACATCCTCGTCAGATGAAGAATTGTGGACACTGATGAAGAAAATGATGTGAATAATATCTTTTTAGCATCCTACAAAAGATTTTGTTTTATTCACTTTTATTCACATTTAATCCGTACCATTTTTTATAACATTCTTGTGTCAAATCGAAGCCGTTTATTATTGACTTAACCTCCTTAAAATCCTACAGGTACGTGTTCAAATAGACTAAATCGTTGGCAACATATTACACAAATTATTCAGCACAAGTGAAATGCGTGTCTTACGACGTCTTGTGTATACAGAACATGTAAAACTGGCTTGTTATCGGCACAAGTGTTGTGCATTTGAAGTTATCGCTTTTGATAACGATATTGTACTTAAAACATTTAATTGTCGTTACAGTTAACTGTTGGCATTTCTTAGTTTATATTATTCAGCACGTTTGGCGTCGTTGGAGTGTGCAATATCTAACTTTACAACAGCGTTTGATATGGTATAAACATTCGAGGTCAATGTAGAGATTTGGTCATTGTCCGTCAAGTATATACTCAGCCATTATTTTGACCTGTGGCTAAGGTTCAAAGTGCCATCCTGGAACGGACGAAATAATACGTGTTGTAGCTTTAGTTCTTCCTAATCGAACCATTTTGCAACGTGCTGTTGATTCCTTGACTTTATTGTTACCTGAACTAACAGGCAAGTTAGAAAGTATCAGCAAATGAATGTCTTCATTTATTTTTACATTTTATATATTTTTTTGTTTACCCAGTTTGTATCATTGTCAAGATTTGGATCTTGTTTATTTATGAATTAGTTTTTAAGACATAACGAATAATTATTTATTAGTATTTTAACTTTTTCCGCAACTGTCCAACACCTAAATCATGTACTACTTACCTAAATAAATTAATCGTTTCCGAAACGTAGCGGTAGATAATACAGCAAAGGAGTTTCATTAACAAACCTTCTCTCCTTATGAGAAGGATTAAACAAAACTTAAAGAGAAACATTTCAAATTGATTAGTACTAATTTTTTTTATAACAAATTACTTTTGAATAATTTTATTCAACAGTATTTGTTTAAAATTCTTTATCAATTGTTAAGTCAGTTATTTTATTACCATTTTCAAAATTTCTGCTCAAGATTTTAAGCGTTAGCATTAGGCACCGCAATAAATCAACAACCCAGAACATTATTATTTTTTTTAGTCTTCTTCTTTGCCGCAAGAGAAGGAGCAGTAGTGCTTCTTTGTTAAGATTAATTTTAGAGCTGCCTATTTTGTTTACGGTCTTGTGGGATTCAATCGACTGCGTAATGAAGTCAATGTAATCACAGAAATGTGGCTGACATGGACCACAATTTGTGATTAGGCCAACCACAATAATTGGGATAAGAATGCAGGAAACAAAAACTGGGTAATATTAAGCCTCGGGATGTAGGAGACTCTGGAAAATGTTAAGTAATTAACAGCCTTGACACCAAGACAAAAACACAATACTGTTTTGTTATGTCAGAACATTTATATTTTACAAGTCTACGCCCTTCTGGCGATACTGCTCAGTTACACGACAATGCGTTGACAAAAACAAAATGAGCTGGTGTATCAAAGCAAGTAGCTACGTATCTTGGACTCCTAGAAATAAACTCATACATAGGACACGGCTTTCGGCGATCGCCAGCCACGATTCTAGTTGATGCGGGTGGTGATATCTTGTATTTAAAGAGACACGGTGGCTGGCGATCTTCACCGTAGCCGAAGGTTATCTAGATAATACTACTTTTCATGAGAATGACTCAGTAGGGTCAAACGTAAATATAACTTTGACGACTTCAAGCACATCGACCAACAATCCTTTTGTCTTCAATAATTGTATACTTAATATTAATTATTCCAACAACTCAAATTCCAATTCTAACTAAGGAGTGATTTTTGTACTATGTTAGTATTATTTTTTTTTTTAATATTTGTGTAGTTTTAAAGCATTACAGGTAGTTGAAATGTGATTTGGAGTTTCATAACGACATCCAGGAGGCGCATCAACTGTGGAGGCAGCACTATTGCCAATTTGTTGTCAATTTGATTAACTATTGTGATAGAAATAGTCGGAAGTAGTCAGAAGTCGTGCTGGTCAAAAATGAAAAAAAAAATTTAATTTAGATTTTGTACCATCATAAGTGATATAATTCGATGGCAAAATAATTTATATTTAAAAATAAGTGACTCACTTTCGTGATTGTAAATTTCAGCTTGACAAAAATAAACATGTCACTGATGCTACATGTGAATGCAAAGGTGGTCTCGAGAAAATGCAAACAAGTGCTGGTCTATATTAGCTTGGGGAAATCCTTCACATCGCCAATTATTTAGGATATGACAAAGGCGGTAGAATTTTCTACAAAAACTTTACCGTGCTAAAATAAAAAAAAAAGTAGTTATTAGATACATGTATTTGCATTTTTTTTATTTTCGTAATGATTGAGTACGGTGCCATACAATTGGATAATTATTGTAGATGATGTCAAACTTTTAATAGTTTTCCTTAAACCTAACTTATACGAAATATTTTAAACATTACTTACGTTTTTGTGTGATGTACAATATTGAGGTTACTCTCAGGAGTACGATAAAATTCCACTTTTGAACCAACTAAACCAACTTTAAAGTTACCATTTGGAAAAATTGAACAGCTTCAAATACAAGTGATTATTTTTATAAAGACAATTTCAATAATTTTTTCATTAATTTAATTAAATATTGTAAATGCGGTAACTGACATTTATGAACACCCTCACAAAGTTTGACAAATTAACCGTTAGGTGGCATCATAATCTTTCTGCGTGGCTCCTATACCTTCAAACAGTAGAAAAATCGTAAGTCACGGGGGTGTCGAATTGTAAAATAATATATGCTATTTCTACGATAGCCTAGTGTACTCGTAGGTAAAATATAGTACACAACTCGAGCTGTAAAGCAATTACTCCCTCGTGGAGAATGTTCGACTCGTGCGTAACATGCTATTTACAGCTCTTGCTATGTAATATACTAATTTTGGAGGCGGTTATCGTTAAAGTACTTTAAACCCCCTACGATTACTCGTTACTCACTTGTTGACATTGTTGAATTCTGTCCTAGGCGAGCTGGAAGCTTACCTACGACATGGCCCATTGTAACACCCAGGCAGCCCTAATCACCTGACAGCTTGTCGAAGTACCAAGTACCTACACCATATCCGGGTACTGGTGCCCTGGTCCTTCTAGCAGCAGGACCTAAGTTTGACCTGGTCAGATTGTCCTTCTAGTAACGGAACATCAGGTTGCCATCAGAAACCGCACTACACCAAACTTTCTGACAGGTAGCTACTGTAACTAGATTTAACTACGCATATAAAATTAGCCTTGAATTACCTACCGGGTTTTTTATTAACTTATGTTCTATCATGGTTCCTATTAACATTTTATAACCCATGTTCCTAATACTGATTTATTCATATTTTTAATTTAATTTTTTTTCAAAGTATAATACTAAACATGAACTGGGGTGCATGAATCAATGTATAAATACAGCACTAAAACTTTACTGCATATTTAGGAACTAAAGTCTGTATACTATTGGCGCGGAGTAATAAATCATAATTGCTTGAAATAATTCTTTATTTTCTTGTGAAAGCGGTACTTCTACGGTTAAGTAAAAACCAATAAATTCTAACCAAAATACGATCATTGTGCCGCTCTTGCAGCATGTCGACCCATCTAGGGTCTGAGAACAATAGTTTAATCTGTGTAAACACGTTGCTATCAGCACAGGTACTGACGAAACGAGAATCATAGCCGTAGATGTGGGTACTATACCAAGATACAAAAATAATAGTATATAATACGTAAGAAGTAAAATTTGTAATGTGATCTACTATATAAATAAAATAAATAACATATAAATAATATATGACATAAATATAAAATAAAATAGTGATGCAGATATCGTCAGTACATTTATTACAATTACAATTAATTTGCGGGGACCGATTTTTAGGCATCAAAAAGTAAATTTGGCTCAATTATAAAATTATGTGGTTGTCATGGAAACTTATCAAAATGAATAGATAAAAGTAACAGGCATAAAAATGTTCATTTAAATAACAAGACATTAGTAGGTAAAATAGGTATATTTAAAAATAACTGACAATACTCACTCATGGTTACAATAAATGATGTTTAGAGAGTAGAACACTGTTTCAGGCACATTACGCTTGGTCATTTAACTTTCTTCCTCGTCTGTCAGTTTAATAAGATACAAATAGATTCATAACTTTTGTAAAACTCAGTATACGTACCTATATAAAATTAAAATTTAAAATAGACAAATTGAGAAACGACATTTGTCATTTATCGATTTTAGAGTTTAATTTTATATTCAAATATTGTGTTTTACAAAAGTTTTGTATCTATTTATATCTTATTAAACGGTGGAATATTGCTGAATTAAATTATTTACTATGAAAAATAGATTCCACAAAGTAAGGATTGAAAAATAAAAGAAACCACATAATAATTCATATCAAGGTAGATTTTACTATTATAATATATTTACCTACTAAAAATATGATTTTCCAAACGTATCAGGTACCTACGCCACTGCAATACGGGAGATTCGATAATTCTGACAGGTTTATTACTCCGCGCCAATAGTATACTGAGTATAGTAGAATAACGATTTCTCACAATTTCTCCGTGCACCGCGCACGTTTATTTTTGGTATCATTTTAAGGTTAATGAATCGAGTGATTTTGTGTGGCAATGTTTTCTTTTGAAATGATAAAGGATATTTGGGGTTAAATAATTTATTTTTTATGTTTGGAACAAGTTTTTTTTTGTTTAATTAACTTTTTTTGTTATACAATTGTGACAACAATTATCACCATAACAGCAAACTCAAAATTTAAGTTACCCTATGACTGAAAAACTAGTCGTAAGTGTGTAACTTATTGGACTACCTTGATTTATGTTTACGATACTGTTTATGAATATGAAGAGACGAGTAAATGCATGTTTTAGTTGTTTTTCCTTGGAAAATTATTCAATTAAGTTAATGCCGCTCCAGAAATATAATGATTTCTGTGTAAGTTTTTATTTAAGCTGGTGAATTTTAATAAAGCCCAGTTTTTTGTGCTTATTTTCTCAAGCTTGAGCATTAATGAAGATAAAACCCACGCGATCGGTTGGTGTGTCTTGTCCGCATTGTATTTTTCTTTGTTTAATGGTAACAGTTCGGATTGGTTAGTTATGGAATTAAAAATAAAAAGGAGCAAAGTGTAGTAAATTAGTTAAGTTCTGTTTTGATTGTTCGTGGGAAAAGTTCAGTACTATAGACTTTAAACGCGGTGAGACGTGTTAAGCATTCCAGTTTTGTAATGCCAATTACTGATAAAGAAAGTACGTTAAGTTCCTAATATCGGAAATTTGGCAGTTTTGTAGATTAATGCTTTTAAAACAGCGCCAACCATGTGAACAATTGTAAGTTTGGCATACGTTTACTTTGTAAATTTACGAACAATTATTTTCCGTCTATCAAGCAAATTACGTGCAGTTTAGTGTTATTACGTAGCAAATGAAAATTTTTTTGAAACTAGTTATAGTTGACAATTTTCGGCTGACGCAGTCCTTGTCCGAAAACGCTTGTGGGCATGTTATTTTTCTCAATAACGCAAAAACTTTTTAAGAATGTGAATTAGGCCACATCTGGTTTATAAAAATGACCCACATTGCGAACGGTAGGGTAGAAAAGAGACATTCCATTGTAGACCGTCAACAACCACACTTTAGTTAAGACTAGAAATTAAAATTTATTTGTCAAATATTTAATGTATTGAAGAAACCATAATAAAATTGTGTATCGTCATCAAAAATCGTGCTTTCATATCGTACTATCGTACACATAAACACATTTAAGTTTTATGGGGAAAAAGAAAAATCGTTCTAGAATCGTCGACCGATTCTCTTGGACATATGGTTAAATCCTCAGAAACTGTACTCTTCTTATTTTCAACACTACATTTGGATTAATCTTCAAGTAAAATTTTCACGAAGAAAGTGGTGACATCGTAAGTACATTTATATTATTAAACCAGGCTCACGTAATGAAAGCGCTTGCGTGTAGACGTGATTAGTTTTAAATAATAAATTAAGTAGCATGGAAAGATGTGTAATACTTGTTATTGAATTAAAATTTTATTGAGAAATCAAATGCATAAACACCACATTTTGAACTTCAACTTTATGATTTACATCGTTTATTGTTTTTGCGTTTGGATTGTAATAGTTTTTAGTTCTTAATTTCGAATCAATTCTGAAGTGTTCTATTTTCCATCTTTTCGTAGCCATTTTATATAAATTTGAAAAGTGGGTGGCCCTTAAAAAACCTGGTAGGTGAGAAACATTTCTTTAAAACTCATCCAATAAACAGTCAACAATATGCAAACTATTAAGAAGGGAAGAGACGAACACTACTTATCGATGAAGGTTTACGTAACAACATTAACTTTTTGGATAATTAGCTATTCTAAAGAAAAAAAGGTTTTTTAGGATTGCTATGGAAAGCTTTATAGTATCCGCAAATTTATTATTGTTGATCATAAGTCATAAGAATGGCAAATAAGTAGATGATGCAAAAATTAGTCATTTCGTATTTATGGGCATAAACCAAGAGTAGATAGACAAGTAAATAAAACAATGGACCTTAAGGTACCCAAAATTAAATGTGAGTTTGTCAAAAAACGTGAAGGAATTTCAATTTTAGAAGTTACAGTAAATTATTTAATATGGTAGTGCGAATTTCAGTTTCCATAAATCTTCTGAAGTAAATTACAAGGACAGGCCTATTAATAAGACAAGTTAACTACTTTATCAGAATTACAAGTTAAGTAAATATCGTACATACATGCAGACATTAACGTTTTAATTATGCTATTTACAATACATTATTTTGTTATAAATTTGCATAAAACGATGGATTACATTTGTATGGTGCGTCGTGGGAGCGAACGAAATGAAAGGCATTTGGCAGTGACCTCAATGAACGCGTATAAATATTATTAAATAAAGAACCGAGTCAAAGAGTAGCAATTCAACTTGCAGAATATAAATTTAACGTCGACGGTGCAAACATTTTTTCCCTTGGAGGTATTCCGTGCAAGCATTAATAGAGCTTTAAATCGCTTTATCCCAATCCTTTCAGCGTTTCTTTAATTTCAATTTGTGCGAAACACGTTAAGTTAATAACTGTAAATTACGTGTATTATGTTGGTGGATCTATACCTACATTGCACTTTTTAAGAGTTTATTATTTAACTAATAAAATAAATCTCAGCAGGATACTAGGCATGTCTGAAAACTGTTGTCGGCGGCGTTAACAATAACCTCACCTTATTCTGATATACACGTACGTTTACAATAACTAATAACGGCAGTTAAAACCTCATTATGATTTACGAGTTTAGCAAGTTTAGCAAGGAAACAAAACAATAAGTAAACTATACAACCTATTAAATTTTTATGGAGAATCAAGTCTTATACTCCATACAAGTAGGTACAATTAATTAATGAGGACTAAACGAATAAACTTTTTGTGTAATTACAAAATTGTTTCAGTTTTAGTTTGAACTGCTTTGGAAAAATTTAATATTAAAACAAAAGTTTATTAAATACGTTAATTCAGAGTACAGTGGAATTCCAATTATAATAGAAAACTATTAAGTAAAATGCCAACAGACGGAAGCAAAAGTAAGCGATTAAAAAACGTTGTCGTTAAATATGCATTAACATTATTTACGCATTGCTGTGAATAGCAAAAGATAGTCATCAATTATAAATACAACACCGCGAAGTAAAAATGACTAGAGAGAGTATACGCAATGAGTGTCTACAATTTAATGTTGGACTTTAAAGCACCAGTTAAATTAAGTTAGATGTGAGGTATAGCAGCAACGCCACCATTTGTGTTAACGTTTAACACGTAGCGAATTAGAAACGTAATATGTAAAATGGTAACAGATCGAAACAAAAGTAAGCGATTCAAAAACGTAAAGTCGTTAACATTATTTACACATTAAATAAAAAATCTGTAATTGTTTGAATGCCTTGATGAAGACCGGTCTGATCGGTCGAAACGTCGGAAAGAGTAACTAAGATGGGTTTTTAATGTTCTTTTCACCACCACCTCCTTCATTGAAGGCTCAGGAGTATCTGAGGAAACCAACAATAAGCATTGAATCTACTTTGCTGTGAATAGCAATTATAATTCAACACCGCAAACTGTCTAATACCACAGAATAACTAATACACTGAATATTTTGTTCTCGTTAGAAATCGGCACCATTCGGGTTCACGTAACGAATTACAAATGTAATATGTAAAATGCCACTAGATGGAAGCAAAAGTAAGCGATTCAAAAAAGTAAGGTAGTGAACTATGCGTTTTCATTATTCACGCGTTGAATCTTCTTCTACTGTGAATAGCAAGAGATAATCATTCAATTATACATACAACACCGCGAACTGTCTAATACTCTGGATATTTCGTTCTCATTAGAAATCATCAAAGACTGTATATGAAATGCTTGTCTATAATTCAATGACCGCTAATAGACCAATTAAATTATATGTGATATAGCAGCAACGGCACCATTTGTGTTCACGCTTAACACGTAGCAAATTACAAATGTAATATGTGAAATGCCAACAAATGGAAGCAAAAGTAAAAGAATCAAAAACGTAAGATTGTTAACTATGCGTTAACATTATTTAGGCGTTGAATCTACTTGGTTATAATTAGTAAAGATAGTCATTCAATTATACATAAATACAAGACAGCAAACTGTCTAATACCTTGGCGTTGCTGCTATATCTCACATATGAAACTATTAATTTAATCAAAGGGCATTTTGAAAACAAATATAGATATACGAAATAAATTTATGTCTGTGTACTACCCCAAACAACACAAAAATGATTCAATATTTGACAACATTTTGTAGTATTTATGTACTAATTAATTGCTCAAATTTTCTTCTTCTACACTTTTGAAAAATATTCAAATTGAAATTACATGGCAGTAACTTATATCAAAGTTGATCTCTATTCAAATAAAACGACATCCACTAATAATTTATACAAATATATTGGGATTAGTAGGTACCAAAGTTTGCAAAATCCAAAAATCCTGTGGAAACAGAGTTATATCTAAAAATCGTTGAAATGTTTCTACTTTTTTCAGTTTTTATCTATACATGGGGAATTTGAAAAGTCCAATTTATTTGTCCCCAAAGTGTTTTTAGGATATTTTCACTATCAGAACACTTACTAATGTGTACTAGAAAACGTTTTGGGTAATAATTTCTAAAATTTAACCAAGCAGCCTATGGTTATAACATACTTTTCTTAACTTTTTGTATATAAAAAAATGTTCTACGTTTTTATATGATAATAGTAGATTATTTTACTAGGAGTTAAACAATTATATTTTTTAACTCCAACTAAAATATATTATTTTTCTTCAAGCGTTTATTGCTAGTTTTGATGTGCTATTTTCAAATTTTCGAAATTCTCGAGTGGTATAGTGACGTTTTATTCTCGACGAATCAAGTTGGTACATTACGGTTACATTCATAATATGACATAACCGAGGTACCAACTTCTAAATAGTTGTGAAAACGAAAGAACTGTTGCTTGTAATGTTTAGACAGTAAAAATCCTTTTAGCGTCTGCCAGTAGTTCAATAATATGCTGTTTTATTGTCGCTGGAAGAAAAAGTTATTTTACCACTTTCGTTTATCTTTTAGGCACAAAACAGAGAAAAAGCACTACAATACTTTGCTTATTTACTTTTTATTGTAATTGCAACTGAAAAATAATAAACCGGTTGTTATTTTAAAAAATTTTTAACATTGATGTAGAATTATAAATATTTTGCTTCCAAAAATTTAGATTTAAACATGTAGATTGCATAGCATGCTGCCATAATTCTTTATTTGGTATATACCTTTGCAATGATTTAAATAATAACATTAACAATGTATTTTGCGTTAACAATGGTTAAAGTTAATTAGTTAAAATTATTATCTTATCTTATTTATTTATTCGTATGGTACATTATACAAATATTGTAGTGATGTAAGTGTTATGTATGGTGCCCCAGAAGATCAGTATAAACTTGTATAGTGTGGTGACGAAACCGTGTGCAATAGTGGATGGGTTCGTCTTGGCAAAGCATTTACTTCAAGGTTTAGGAAAACCACTAAAACCTAAACATGCCAACCCTTACCCACCCTAGTATTCACATGTAATAATATTAATTAAGTATGTAAACATTATAGAAAGTAAATAAGAACATAAAATATAACAGCACAGCCTTTGCATGACGACATATAATAGCCGGTCCAAGCGCCAGTCACGACAATGATGAAAAAAATTGTAGGTTAAAGAAATAGCAAAACAAAATAATGGAAAAACAGATAATCAAGACAAGAATACAAAATATTGCTGAACTTGAGATGTCCTTCAGATTCGTAAGCCATAATATAGCTTCATCAGTTAAATTATGAATGTTTGGAAACCCTCCTTTAAACTTTGTTAATTGACAATCCTCTACAATATGTGTTATATACAGTGCGGACGTAAATAGTTCCCCAACCTCTTCCAAATTCAAAACGATTTGAGATATCGATTTGAAATTTGGAGAGCTATAATGAAGCATAAAATAATACATTTTGATATAAAATGTATAGCTCTAAATTTCAAGATGGCGACTAGGTGACCTTTTAAATTTTTTTTAAAGGCGCGGGGGTCGAGTAAATGTGAGTAAATGTTGTTGATTAAACAATGTTAAGAGACATTTTAGTTTATTTTAATTATCACGTGAATTAAAGTAATAAGACTGAAAAAACGATATTTGTGCCGAAATTAGCTCTGAAATGTAAGAATCAGAGGGATCTTCAATGGTTAGATCACCAGGAAGAATATCGGAAAAAGGAAGAACAGAGAAGAGATGAAGGAGTAATAAAGGAACATGAGATATATTTGGAGAGAAATATTAAGGGAAATAAAGGAAATTAGAGCAAAGTAAGAGAAATCCAATGAGAAGACAAGACAAACTAAAGGGAAATAAGAAAGATACGTGAGAGGTGGGAAGACAAATGCAAAAATGGAAGATAAAATAGATGGTCTAGAGAGAAAGGTAGAGCCACTGAAAAAGGAAAAGAGGAGATACAGGTTGGTGACCACGGGAATGGAATTAAAAGGAGGAAAAACTAAATAATAAAACAAATGGAAGATATAATAAGGTAAAATTGGAAATGGAAATGAAAGTCAAGGAAGCAATAGAGATAAAAAAAAGGAATAGCCATCATAAAAATAGTAAGGGTAGAAGATAAAATTGATATAATTGAGGAAGAAAAGAAGGATGAATGACAGAAACATATACATACACGAAGATATGTCAAAACAGTAAACAGAAATAAATCAAACATAAGAATAAAAACAAAAAAATTGAGAGATGGGAAAGAAGCTGAGAATAGGATATAAAGGGTTTTCCAATAAGCGTGTCAGAACTTTCACACAACTAAAACAACAAGTGATAATACAATAATTTTTTTATTATTTTGAAGAACTACCTCTGACGTTATGTTTTAAAAATAATGTTGCTTAAATGTCCGCCTCGACTTCGTCTAGTTTCCTGTATCCTTTCGATCCAATTTTCAATTGTCTCTTACACTTTGGCTTACAGCAGCGATGTTCTCTTGAGATCGGGCAACCCGACGACGTACAGAAGTTACTTCATCTGCAACTGACCCGGTTCGTTCCAATTTTTTGACTAGACGGTAAATAGTCCGCTCCGTTGGTCGATTGTGTTGTCCGTAAATTCTTTGCAACGCTCGAAATGCCGGAGGAATTCATATGGGAAATTCAGTTTGCAGAAAGGGAAGAAAAATGGAAAGGTCAAAGAGAGGAATAATAACAGGGGTAAGAAAGGGGTGAAAAAAGGAAAAGATATATAACAGTAACGGTATATGGAAGAGAAATGAAGAACACAAGGGAAAAATAGAATGAACACTAAAGAGGGTAAAATAATTATAGGAGGAGATAATGGGGAGGTGAGAGGGAGGACAAAAATAAATGGACCAAGTCAAAAACTGTTAGATGAGAACATGGAAGTAGGGGTAAAAGAGGAATACACGTTTAAATCGGAAGAGGAGGGTAAGTAATAGACTATGTATAAATAAAAGATGCTGAGAGGACACAGATAAAATGATCATCCGAGAAGAGGAAGGATAAGGTTACCAGCCATTGAAAGTAAATTTAATAGGGGAGGAGAGGAAGAGGAAGAAAAAGAGCAGTGGGGAGAAAGAAAAATATGGATAAAAGAAAGTACGGAAAGATATAAAGAAAAAATGGAAAAATAACAGAGAACATCAGAAAAAGTAGAAGAGGATAAACAGAGAATAGTGAAAAAAATGGAGCAGGCAGTAGAAAAGAGAAGGTATAGGAAAATAAAGAACAATTTGGGGTGAAAGATAAATTAGTCGAACGGAGAATGTGAGATGGAAACAAGGGAAGTCGGGAAATGAGGAGATGGAGGAAGAAATTGAAAAAGGGGGATAATAAAGAAGAATATAAAAAGCAACGGTGGATGTTAAGCAGACATGCAAAAGAAGAAAAGAAGCATTCAGAGAGCTGATTGAGAAGAAGATAGTAAAAATAAGAGATGTTAACCAAGCTTGGAGTTTATTAACAAAGAAAGAAGATGGAAAAAAGCGGAAAATCTAAAATACACAACAAAAAATGGGATTGCAATAAATGATGGACGGTAAATACGAGAGGAAGTGGATGGGAGAGAGACAGGGAACATACGAAACGGAGGGATAACCAGGAAAGGAGTGGATGAGGCAAAAGTGAAAAAAAGAAAAGCAGTTGGCTTAGTTGAGACACAAGGAAAACAATAGACACATTTAGAGTATAAAATAAGAGAAATGATAGGAAGGATCTTCGAAAGAATATGGAATATGGAAAGAAAAAGAAAATAGGGAAAGAAGCTATAATAAATTATAGGGATGTAAGCGTGATGGACGTGGGATATAAAATATACGCGGAAATGCTAAGAGTAAAGTTAGAAAAGAGTTAGAGGAGAGGAACACATTACCAGAATAGCAAATGGAATTTGGAAAGAATAGGGGAATAATAGATAATATATATTGTGTAAAGAAAAAATTCAAAAAAAAGGGAGAAAAATGTATGCCATATTCATCGACATTATAGCCGCGTTTGATAGGTAGAGAGGAAAATACTGTGAAAAACAATGAGAAAATGCTAGATAAGGGAAGATACAATAGGTGCAATCGAGGAGATATACAGAGAAACAAAATGTAAGATAAAAGTGATGGGGAGGTTAGGAACTGAATTGGACAAGGAGGAGGTTAAAAGAAGTGTCCATAAAGCCCAACACCTTTTTTAATATACATGAAGAATAGGAGGAAAGTCTTACTATTCTTAGCGTATGCAGACGACATTGTGATTCTACCAAAGAAAAGGAAAATATAAGAGGATAATAAGAACAACAAAAAATATTTAGAGGCCAAAAACAGGATGCTAATGTGGGAAAACAAAAATTATGCAATTCAAGTTGTTTCCAAGCGTTCCGATAGATGTCACTTTAGATTATTGGAAAGATATGTTACACCAAAATCATTTAGACAATTCAGAAGTAGATAATTTTATTAAGTTAGCAAGATTATGTATGAGTCAAACCTACTTCCAAATTAACACTACTACTTATCAACAAAATCATGGTACAACCATGGGTAACAGCTTATCTCCTTTTTGGCTAATCTGTTCATAGGTAAATTTGAAACTGATTTAAAAAATAATTTAGATTACTTTTCTAGAATTTGGTGTAGATATGTAGATGATGTTTTGCAGTCATCGACACTAAAGTTTACAGCCCTCAGCAATTTGTAGAAATTTTAAATTCAAAATTTGAGACAATCAAGTTTACCTATGAAACAGAAGCAAACCTTAAGATACCTTTCTTAGACACTTTAGTGACAAGAAATGGCAACAAACTAGATATAGATATTTATCGTAAACACACTAACACTATGAGGTTTAATACAAATGATTCCAACCATAGTATGCAACATAATTTTGCATCATTCAACTTTTTGATTCACAGATTATTACATTTCTCATTGTCAAAACAAAACTTTCATAAAGAACTGCGAAATATTAAGCAAATTGCATCATACAATAGTTTTCAGGAATCAATTGCCACAAACATAATTAGAAAACATAAACATAAGTTAAATATTAGAAACATTACAATGTTAGAACCTACTAATAGCAAAATAAATAAGAAATATGTCAAATTACCAAATTATTCTACATATACAAAAGGTCTTCAAAAATATTTTCAAAATTTGAGTAATCTCTAGTAGTACCAACTTGCAAAATCTTTTAGGCAATACGAAAGACCCAATAGAAATGTGTGATCGGGAATATATAAAATAAAGGGTAGATAATAAAAACGAACTTGATTCTTGTGAAAGTTTGGAAATTTTTAAAAACAGAAATTTGCTTAGGAATTATGATAATAGCGGTCCATTAGGATTTTCGGAATTATTCAAGCTTATATAAGAATCAATGTAACGATGCGTGACACGCAGAAAGTATATACAGGGTGATTCAGCTAACCCGTTCATTAGAAGTTTATTGACTTCCCGTTGAAATATGTGTTTAAAAATTTGGAATAGGGGATTGCTCAAAAAGTTCTATTTAATTTAAATATTTCAGCTCTTCTAGCACGTCCGGTTACACCGGAAGTGGCTACCAACTTTCTTATTTTAAATGGAATGATATATTTTTTTGTATATTTGAATTCTACGCTAAAATCTGAGTTACTTTCATGTAGCACAACCTATATGAAAAATCAATAGTTTCTGAGATATTCTCATTTCTTTGACAAAAATTGGTTTTGTAGTATTGTTTTCAAACGCTTGTCAATGATTAAAAAAGAAAGCTATAGTAAACAAATTTGGGCTATACTTAGGAGGACTGTTAAGTTTTTAAATGATGTGTAATTTGACATCTCATTATTTACAGAGTGTTCAATATGTTTGGCTAAATCTGACTAACTTCAACTGCCCAAAAGTCAATTTTTTTAAATGGAACATCCTATATCTTGTTGCTCTCTATGATGGAGAATTAAGTGGTCTTTCAATTTTCATAAGGGTTCCCTATACCTATCTGTTACCATTTTCCTGCTATCGATGTATTTACATTCGACACACAATATTTCTCTATTTTATTAAATAATTTTTGACTAGTGGCCTGTGGAAATTAAAACAATGTACCTTATTTATTAAACATGTAAACGTCGACGTCACACATTATACACGATATGGAAATCCACCAAGAATATTCGAATGAAATACTAAATTTATTTTTATTCATGGAGAATGTTACAAAATTATTGAAAGAACTTGCCGTTTGTTTAACGAGAGATATCCACACTAGAACACGCCCCAAGATAGTCACCGGTGATGAAGACAACGAAATAAATGTATTGGCATATTTTAATGCAAATCCACATGCATCGATCAGAGCTGTGTCTTAAGATTTGGGACTGTCCTACTCGTCGATACAGAGAATTTTGGCACAACCTAAAATGCATGCTTTTTCTATTATAAAACTACAAGCTTTTGGCCCAGGTGACGAAATAGGTCGTGTAGCATTTTGTGAAAGCATTTTATTGAAAACGCAGAAAGACCCAAATTTTTTGAAAAAAATTATTTGGACCGATAAGTCAAAATTTAGTAGAGAAGGAATCATTAATAGGAAAAATTGGCATTATTGGGCAGAACATAATCCTCGAAAGTGCGCGAAGGTAACTTTCAAGACACATTTAGTTTTAATGTTTTTGTTTAATTATGGATAATCGTGTTTGTTTTGAAGTGTATGACGAAAATTTAAATTCTCGCAAATATTTAGAAATGCTTAGAGGAGTGGTTTCAAATTTTTGGAAAATTTACCCTAAATCTTCTAAATTCATGTTGGTACCAAATGGATGGTGCTCCGGCCCATTCAACCGATGAGGTTTATCAAGAATTATCCCATATGTTCGAAGATCGTTGGTTTGGACGCAATGGTCCATCTCTATGGCCTCCCAGATCACCTGACCTAACACATCTGTGTTTTTTTTACGGGAGTATGTCAAAACTAAAGTCTATTCAAGGCCAGTCCATAACAGAAATGACTTATTACATCGGGTTCGAACTGCCCTCGCTGAAGTAGATGTGCAAATAGTTCAAAAATCCACAATAGCTGAAGTTAACAGAAGAGTTTTATTGTGCTTAGAAACCACGGACGGCATATCGAACAGTTGCTAAATTAATAATTAAATTAATTTGCTTCTATTTTTTGCAATGTAATTTTATTTAGAGGCCATAAATGTAGATATCTCTCGTTAAGCAAACGGCAAGTTCTTTCAATAATCTTGTAACATTCTCCATGAATAAAAAATAAATTTAGTGTGTCTTCATTCGAATATTCTTGGTGGATTTCCATATCGTGTGTCACGTCGACGTTTACAAGTATGATAAATAAGGCACATTGTTTTAATTTCCACAGACCACTAGTCAGAAATTATTTAATAAAATAGAGAAATATTGTGTGTCGAATGTAAATACATCGATAGCAGGAAAATGGTAACAGATAGGTATAGGAAACTCTTATGAAGATTGAAAGACCACTTAATTCTCCAACACATAGAGCAACAAGATACAGGGTGTTCTATTTAAAAAAAAATGACTTTTGGGCAGTTGAAGTTAGTCAGATTTAGCCAAAGATTTTGAACACCCTGTAAATAATGAGATGTCAAATTACACATCATTTAAAAACTTAACAGTTCTCCTAAGTATAGCCCAAATTTTGTTACTATAACTTTGTTTTTCAATCATTGACAAGCGTTTGAAAACAATACTACAAAACCAATTTTTTTTCAAAAAAAAAAAATGAGAGTTTCTCAAAAACTATTGATTCTGCATATAGGTAGTGCTAAATAAAAGTAACTCTGATTTTAGCGTAGAATCCAAATATACAAAAACCGGAAGTGCTAGAAGAGCTGAAATATTTTAATTAAATAGAACTTTTTGAGCAATCCCCTATTCCAAACTTTTAAACAAATATTTCAACGGGAAGTTGAAACTTCTAATGAACGGGTTAGCTGAATCACCCGGTATATAAGCTTCCTATTGTTTTTATTTTATCGGTTCGCTGATGATGATAGCTTAGCTATTGAAACACGTTTTTGGTGTTTTCCCGTTTGTTAGAAGAATTGAAGCTGGAGAAGATAGAGACACAGGCAGGAAAAAGAGCTTTATGATTTGAAAAGATTATACGAATGTTGGAAAGGGGTAGAGAAAACAAGGAGTAAAACACGGAAAAAAGGGCAGAAAGGCATATTATGTAATGGGAGGGTATGTAAGGGAGGAAATAAGAAGATTAAGGAGAGGAAAGATGAAAGAAAAGGTGGTATTAAGATAGAAGGATATACAGAGGCAGAAGACAAGGGCGACGATATATTAGGAAAGATATAACAACAGATGTTACAATTTAATAGTAGACGGAGTTCCAAGGTTCCTGACGGAGAGGAAAAGTGTTGGGGAAAAAAAAGACGATTAGAAGCTTTAGAATGGAAAATAAGGAGAACGAGATCAAATATTGGAGAAGTGGGGAAGTAAGATGATGCAGAATGTGCGGGTATGGATGGTAAAATATAGAACATCTAACGGAATAATACGGAGAGCTAAGAAGGGAAGAAAGAGGGAGGTGGTTACTACTCGGGGAAGAAGGGGAGATGCAGAATGGATGAAGGGGGTGGTCAAAAGGAAAAGATGGTTTGCCAAGAAGGAGAGAAATATTACAAATTAATTCATAGTTTGTCTGTACATTTGTTTAGTTTGAACCCAATCATTTGTTAATTTAAAAAAGTTTGATTTCATACTAAAAAATGCGCCGTTTTAGAGAAAAATCAATTTTAAATTTTTCTGTTTTTTTATTTTAGCTGTCGCACCAATTCTTTAAAATAAAAATAAAGTTTTACTTGTCATTATTGACAATTACAATAATTAAGTTATTGCTGTTTCTATTGTGTGGATAAAATGAATTATCATGCTTTTAATGATTATGTTAACATGTTAATAATTTATGATGCAACTTATTGTATAGACCTAGTTGCTCGTGGTTTGTACATAAAAATATTCCGAGAACGTCCAGATCCATCTCAAAAATTGTTTAAAATACTTTTACAGAGACTAAGGGAGGCAGGAACATTTAGATTAAATCGTAGTTCGGAGAAATCGTCCAACAGTAATGTTTGAAGAAGAAGGGCTTCATAGAAGCGTGTCTAACCTATTTCTCGTATTTTTGTTATTTCTTTAATTTATGATGAATTAATGGTTTATTCAAAGTAGTACAAGCAAATTCTTGACTCGTTTGTAGTACTAGACTCACTACAATCTTCCTTTTTCTTTGGTAGAATCACAATGTCGTCTGCATTCGTCAACAATAGTATGACTTTCCTCCTATCTGTATTTTTAGATCTCCTCTTCCATATCCTTCATGTATATTAAAAAAGGTGTTAGACTTAATGGATCCCTGTTTTAACCCCCTCCTTGTCCAATTCAGTTCTTAACCTCCCCCTCCCTTTTATCTTACTCTTTATTTGTCTGTATATCTCCTTGATTGCTCCTATTATATCTTCCCTTATCTCGCATTTTCTCATTGTTTCTCACAGTATTTTCCTGTATACCTATCAAACGCGGCTCTAATGTCGATGAATATGGCGTACATTTTTATCCCTTTCTTTTCGAATTCTTTATTTACACTATATCTATATATTATCTATTTCTCACAACGTTGAACAATCAAGTAGTAAAACAACTTCTTTTGATGCTATTTCTTCTCCTATTTGTTATAGTACATCCAGTTTCTTTACTGTTAAACCAAGTAAGCAACGATCACAAAAATGTGATATTGCTAAAACTACTTTTTGTAAGAAAATTTCTAATACCAATGCTAGTCGCAATAATACTTCAGATACTAAGACGACCAATATTTTTACTTGTTGGAATTGTCGTAAACCAGGTCATTCTTCTCCTCAATGTCCTCGTCCTCAAATTCTACATTGTTATGAATGTGGTAGACACGGAGTTTCTCGTTCTGTTTATCCGCGTTGTAACCAGGGAAATTAATGCTTGAGTCAATGAACCGAGTCAATGGCTCATCTGTTACTTCTATCTCGGTACTTTCTTTTCCTGACCTCGACGAAAGACAACACATTCTTCTAGATTTTATTTTTGCTAGCGTCCGTAATGACGAACATCCTTTCTTAAATATAACTATTCTAGACATTCCTTTCTGTGTTTTACTAAATTCGGATGCTTCACGTACTATACTTGGGGGAATGGAGTGGAATATACATTATCGCAACTCCTACTTTTGAAGATCATTTGAGAATTCTTCAAGAAGTTCTGGCTCAATTATTTACAGCTGGTTTAACGTTGAATCGTGATAAATGCCACTTTTGCTTACCTAAACTTAAATCCTTGGGGATTTGAACAAAACTTTTGATTGTCAAACTTCTTCGGCTACTCTTCGTTAACTTCTAATTTCTGCACATATACTGGCTCGTCCTGACTTTACTCGTCCTTTCGTAATCCAGACAGACGCTTTCGAATTTGGGTTAGGCACCTTATTAAGTCAAGACTATGATGAAGGTAAAATGGTTATTAGCTATATCAGTCGTTCTTTGAATAAAACTGAAAGAAAGTACTTTGTGACCAAAAAAGAATGCCTTTTTGTTCTTCACTCGATAGAGAAATTTAGACCTTATATCAAAGGCGCTCACTTTAAATGTTTTTGTTCTCTGAACTAAATGGCGCAGAGTCCATTCATAGTGGGTTATTTTATTAACGTTTTATGAATGAAGTAAACACGTAAGAACATCCTCAACGTCTTTAATGAAGTTGATAATAGAGATAGATAGATAATAGAGGTGTTATTATATACAAATATGTAATTATATGCATTATTAATTATTAATTGTCAGGTCTGATAAAGGTAATGCGACAGTAGTAATGAATACTCAAGAATACGACCAAAAACTTAATAATCTATTGAAAGATTCAAAGACGTACACGGTTATTAATTCAGATCCTACTAATTCTTTTCAAGATAGAAATAACAAGCTAGCCAACTTTCTTTACAAAAAAGGTCATATAGAATACAACAAATTTAGACAAATTGTTACATATACCGCAGCGGCTCCTAAATTTTATGGTCTTGTTAAGATACATAAACCCGGAAACCCTATCCGACCTATTGTATCTTGTATAGGTGCCCTGAGTTATGAAATCTCGAAATTTTTAAATGAAACAATGTCTAATATATCATACTTATTTGAATTTAGTTTAAAGACTCTTACGAATTAGTAGACAAAATAAAAACTTACACCATCCCTAGGAATTATAATATTGTATAATTTAAAGTCACTTCCTTATTTACAAATATTACTAAAGAATTAATTACTTTCTTAATAGAAAAATATTGGACCCATCTTACTGACTTCACTATGTTAAATATTGAAGAATTTCTGAGTTTAATAAATTTTACATTTCACACAGGCTATTTTAAGTATAAAAATTGTTATTATACCCAAAAAATAGACACAGCTATGAGAAATCCAGCCTCGCGTATACTAGCTAATTTGGTAATGTATGATGTTATCAATTATGTAATGACACAATTGAAGACTTTTAAACATAAACCTGCTTTTATTTTTGTATATCTAGACGACATTATTACATATGTTCCTGATAATATGATTTACATCACCCTGAATTTGTTCAACAATTACAATTCACGGCTTAACTTTACTCTTGAACTAGAAACTAACAATCCCATTCCCTCCTTAGACTTGCTACTGACACGAAACATGGACAATAATTCAATTCTGTCAGACTGGTACATAAAATCGGGAAGGACCATTAACTATTACTCCAAACACCCTTTACATCAAAAATAAACAAATAAAAGAAATAAAATATTGAGACAAAGTGATGAGACATTCCACGACAAAAATAAAAACATTCTCAAAACTATACTAAAAAATAATAACTATCCTCACCAACTAATAACTAAACTACTTAACTCTAACTTTAATTAATACCAAAGAGTAAACGACTATACTAACAGAAACAACCAACTTAGTATTACTTACAAAAAATTCATTAATGTCTCGTTGCTCAGTCAAAGACTATTTAACCTACTAAGGACTGAAGAAGTGAGAATTGTCCTTTACAGCAAAAATACAATATACAACAATGTTTACTCCAGACTTAAAAACAAGACAGATACTCTAGACAGATCCAACGTTGTGTACAAGATAAATTGTAACAATTGCCGAAAATGTTAAATCGGACAGACTAAACAGGAACTAAAAAACAGAATAAAACAACATCAATACAACTGTAACAATAAGACTGAAGACATAGGACTGTCGACACACTATGTGATGACAGGACACACGTTCAATTTAAAAAAAAACCATCTATTCTTGATGTTAAACAAAATTACAAAAAAATATCAATACAGATGCACAAAATCTAAGCCGAATCAATAATATTATAAGCAAAATTAAACGTATTACTTAAACATTAATAAATTAAAAAAAACTACGAAATTATTAATTAGTTCGAAGTATAAGTACCATTTACAATTAATTTGAAAAATAAGATTTAATTTTAATATGGCTACCAATTTTAACATGTTAGTTCCAACACGTAAAATAAGCATTATATGGTTTATACAATAATTAAAAACGACTAGATATTTATTCTTATCCTAACTTGAACTAACAATACATTACATATCTTTACTGCTCAATGTGATTGCAAGAATTTGTTTATATTGTTCGTCCGTTCCTGCTATAGTGTGTCGTATTAATATATCTTTGTTTATTTAATTTATAAATCTCTTTTAATTTGTGAGGGCCGTTAATCTAAGTGATTAATGTATTGTACAGTTTGTTGGTTTTATATAGTACTAGAAGGTTAATAGCCGGTCCACAGACCGGCGGACGACTTGATTGAGAAACCATATATCACTGTTAATAAAAAATATCCTTTCATATAAAAAAGTATATGAAAAGTCAGTTTTGTTACGACTACACCTTTTCAGGTATTTTTGAAAAAAATTGTCATGCATATTTGAAACCGTCATGGTCAGCCCGTCATTTTAAGGTATTCGATGGGTGGTCGTATTTAAAAAACAGGCGTCCCCCCAGGCGCCACCCACATGAGTGGGGAAAAGTGTTTTTTTATTAGACGTCATTCGGCCCGGGGCATGCCCAAGAAATCTAGCTATCACAACTTGAAGTCAGGCAGACCCCCACGGTCTATATAGAAGAAGAACACCAGGAGAATTAACTCAAATATTTATAAGGATAAGGATTTTTGAAAAAATTTTGTTATGCATATTTGAAACCGTCTTGGTCAGCCCGTCATTTTAAGGTATGACTTGATGGGTGGTCGTATTTAAAAAACAGCCCCCCCCCCCGGCCCCATCGACAGGAGTGGGGAAAAGTGTTTTTTTATTAGACGTCGTTCGACCCGGGGGCATGCCCAAGAAATCTAGCTATCACAACTTGAGGTCAAGCACACCCCCACAGTGTGTATAGAAGGAGAATTAACTCAATTATTAATATAGATGCTAGATGTGACTGTTACGCGCTAATTTCAAGGTGAGTCCAATTTTTATTATTTGATACAATTATTATAATCCTACAAGCAAACTTATTCTATGTTTATACCTAATTATTAACTAATTAATAATGTTTTAATTATTTTATATTTGTATATGTTTCAATAGAACTAGATTGATGCATTTATTTAACTTAGGGATATGTTTTTTATTCATATTGCCCTAGTTGTAATAATAACTATATTATATACCTTGCCTCTACCTGTTAAAAAAACAAATTCGTCTCTTGTTATTTCCTTAAGGGATATACCAATTCAATTCCATTCAAGATGAGTGGTACCATCACGATGATCAGATACCTACTTAAATAAATATACTATTGCAAAAAATCCGATTCTAGTCTTTAGGTATTTTATAGGTTCGTTTGAAACAATTGGTTATTGTTATAGTTTTTTTCCAAAGTAGTTGGGACCTTCTACGGAGATGATTTGGTGCTGTAGCTGGTTAAGTAAACACCTAGCTTATTATTCCGCCAACGTTTCGATTGCTAAGCGTTGGCTGAATAACAAAGTGTGTACTTAATCTGCTACCAAATCATCTCCGTAGAAGGTCCAACTACGTTGAAAAAGACTATAACAATATTCAATTTACTTCGAACGACCCTATACTTTACGTGTCAAAAAAGTACATGTTTTTGGGGAATAGTGATACTTATATTATGTCATTCAGGAGATACCTAAAAGTCGCAATATACCATACCGGTACGGCGACACAAATGTCTACCCTACGTTAAGAAAGTGACACGTTTTTACAAGTATGGCGGACATTTGCCGTCGCCGTATCGGTATGGCATATTGCGTTTCCGTATTTTGGCTACCTCCTGATTAATATAATATAAGTATCATTATTCCCCCAAAACATGTATTTTTTTGACACGTAGAAGACTTCGCCCCAAGAGGAAGATGACACCTGACGATCGCCATCCTTGCATTTTTGTGCAAGAAAGATTACTGTCTAACTTGCCCCAGAGGCTTGACTTGGGGCAAATCATACGACGATTTTCTTGCTGGCTCCCGGTCTATTAGTCATTCGTATGAAATTTGTCAGGAATCGACAACGCCGCAGCGTTATATAGATCGCTACAACGATTATGAAGAGTCGGTTAGAGTCAGTCACAGCTAGCAGTTGTTCGTTTGTGGTCAATCTCTGATGCCGCCTTATAATTCTGTTCATTTCTGTTACATTTGGTTTAAGTTTGTTTTCTTATATTTAGTTAATACACGCATAATTAATTTAGTTCGTAATCCATTACCTCCTATCAGGTTATGGGTCCAGGCATGCTATAATAAATTAATTAAAAGAATAAGTGTATGTAACGTGAATATTCAGTTGTATGTGGAAAAACCCAGTTGTCGATATTCGTCGTGTAAATAAAAATACAATCATTTTTATGTTCAAAGCACGAAGACAGCGAAATATACGTAAGTGTTAAACTCGTGTAGTTTTCCGCGTTCGCTCCAAGGTTCTTGAGTGCAGGTGTTCATACAACAATCGTGCATTATCAGTACTAAAAGCTTTTATTCTTTGCGTACGTACTTTAATTCAGTATTGAAACAAATAAATAAAAATGTCGTCGACCTCAACACGTATCGAATTACTCAATCGCTCAAATTATGACACGTGGAAACTCCAAATGGAAGCGTTATTAATTAAGAACGATTAATGGGGATACGTTAATGGAAATTTAAAAAGGCCTGCGAAAGACCCGGACAATTGGGACACGGCCGACAGTAAGGTGAAATCGGACATAATATTATCAATCAGTTCATCTGAACTTAAACAAGTAAAGGTTGCAACTCTTCGCGTGACGTATGGCTGAAATTGGAAGGAATTTATCAATCCAAAGGGCCCGCGCGAAAAGCTACCCTTTTGAAGCAGCTTATGCTACAAAAAGATGGATGTGCAAGGCGATATGAAGGAGCATTTGAACAAATTCTTTGATGCTGTGGATA
The DNA here is from genome assembly GCA_030710515.1 of Abscondita cerata. Taxonomy (NCBI): domain Eukaryota; kingdom Metazoa; phylum Arthropoda; class Insecta; order Coleoptera; family Lampyridae; genus Abscondita; species Abscondita cerata. Next base: position 158,677 of record JALBCR010000968.1, read on the forward strand.
AGTTGGAGGAAATGGATGTAAAAATCGACAAAGATTTACTTTCCATAATGCTGTTATACAGTTTGCCAGCAAGCTTTGAGAATTTCCGATGCGCAATCGAATCACGTGATTCGCTCCCAGATGCAGAAAATCTAAGAATAAAAATCGTCGAAGAGCACGAAGCAAGAACGAACGAAACCAGAAGTGCTGAACAAAAACGTTCTCTACACGAAAAAATTTCGAAAGAAACCGCCAAACAAAAACGTGGAAATGAAAGATGATAGTTCTACATTCAAGTATAAATGTCACAAATGCCATAAGGTAGGACACAAAGCCTCTCAGTGTTCGGTAAAGAAGAAGTCAGATCAAAATCCGACAACGTTTTACGCGAGTGAATGCAACAACGTGCATGAATTACTCGAATCACAAACAGCGTTTTGGTGCCTGGATAGTGGTGCAACTTCCCATTTGTGCAAAGACATTGAGACTCTCTGACGTTCAGAGTGGTACGGGCAAAATATTTATGGCGGACAAAAGCGCAGCAAGTATTGTGGCAAAAGGCAAAGTCGAATTACCTTGCGAAGTATCCGGTGAAACAAGAATTATCACGTTAACGAACGTCTTACAAGTTCCAGAACTGCGAACGAATTTGATGTCTGTTCCTAAAATAACACAAAGCGGTTATGACGTCGTATTCAAGAAAAACGAGGCACAAGTATTGGATGATGATGGTAATGTGCGGCTCGTCGCTCTTCGCAAAGGCGATTTGTATTACGTCTGTGAAGTCGAGCAGAATTTCGAACACGTATCCGTTGGAATAGCATCGCGGTACCCAAAGTTACCCTTGGAAGTTTGGCACCGAAGATTTGGTCACCTGAACGTTGGGGATTTAACTGCAGCGTATAAAAAGCAGCTTGTCATTGGAATGGAATTAGAAAAGGACAATCCGAAGTTAGAATGTGAAATTTGCATAAAAGGCAAATGTGCGCGTCTCCATATCCAAGTTCTCCGAAGAAAAATCTCGAAGTTCTTGAGATAGTTCACACTGATTTGTGCGGTCCAATGCGTATCGATTCGCTGGGCGGGAGAAGGTATTTTTGCAACATTCACGGATGAAGCTACTCGTTGGTGCGAAGTTCGTTTTCTGAAGAGTAAAAGTGAACTGTGTGAAACATTCAATTCAGTGAAGGCAATGTTCGAGACGAAAACCGGTAAGAAAGTGAAACACCTTCAAAGCGACAACGGGCGTGAATATGTCAACAACCAATTAGACACGTTGATGAGAAAATGTGGAATTCAAAGGCGATTTTCGGTCGCGCGAACTCCGCAGCAGAATGGGCTGTCTGAGCGTAAAAATCGTACTTTACTTGATATGGCGCGCTGCCTCATGATTCAAGGAAATCTGTCGCCAGGTTTTTGGGCAGAAGCTGTGAATACCGCAAACTATTTGCGAAACAGGTGTCCATCGAGCAGTCTAGATGGAAAAACCCTTATCAAATGTGGCACGGAACTCGACCAAAAGTGAGTCACTTGAGAGAGATCGGATGTAAAACTTATTGCCTCGACACTAATCCTAACAAAGGGAAGTTCGAACCTCGTTCTAAAGAAGGAGTGTTAGTGGGATACTCCGAAGTTTCGAAGGCATACCGTGTCTGGATCTCGTCTGAAAGAAAGGTCGAAGTATGTCGCAACGTCAAATTCGTCAATGATTTCGGGAAAACGAAGTGTTACGAAGAATTCGGTCCGGAGGAAGCCAATGATCCTGTAACGGATGTCGAGATCATCACGAATGATAATTTAACGGAAGTCGGCGATACGCCAAGCCGACAACTTGTGTCAAAACGAAGACCTGGTCGCCCCAGAATTGCTAAAACAGGACTTCCAGGTAGACCAAGGAAACAGTACAATACTGTTCATTCACCCGGTCCCGAGTCTAACAACTCAGAAGAGGACGACACGCGCGCTGATAAAGCCCAAGTTTGCGAAACTTTTGTGTGTGAGGAACCTTTAGATCTAGCCGTTAATGGAGATCAATCCGAAGAGTGGTTGGAAGCCATCGCGGACGAGATATCCTCCATAATTAAAAATAAAACGTGGGACATCGTGAAAAGGCCGAGTGGAGTAAAAGGTGATAGGAAGCAGAATTGTTCTACGAAACAAGTTAAATTCAGACGGATTAATAGAAAGAAGAAAAGCGCGTCTTGTTGCACAAGGATTTCTTCAGAAACCCGGAGTTCATTTTAATGAAACTTTCTCTCCGGTTGCCAGGTTAAGTTCTATCAGAACAGTAGTGGCAACGTCCGTTAGACTCGGAATGCGACTGAGGCAATATGATGTCAGCTGCGCTTACTTAAACGGAATCTTAGAAGAAGAGACCTACATGGAGGCTCCGAAATACCTCCCGGAAATCCTGAAAAGATTATCCGAAACGTCTGAAAACCAAACCGTGAAGGCCGAGGCCAGAAAGTGGTTGAGAAAATTTGAGTCAGGTGACATGGTGTGTCTGCTCAAGAAATCGCTATATGGACTTCGTCAAGCTGGCCGATGTTGGCATACCAAGCTGAGCGACGTACTCAAGAGAATTGGTGCAGTTCCGACAAATGCCGATCCATGTGTGTACACGATAGTCCAAGGGGAGCAACCTCCTATATTGTGACGTATGTGGATGATATTTTGATTTCGTCACCCGACGAAAGTCATGCTATTGAAATCGGGAAGAAATTGGGATGGCATTTTGAACTTCGTGATCTCGGTCCAGCGAAATACTGTTTAGGTATCGAATTTGAAGCGGATGATCGATCCATCACGTTACGCCAACGCGGACACGTGGAGGAATTGTTAAAGAAATTTGGGATGTTTGACTGCAAAGCGGTAGTCACACCCTTGGACCCCAGCATCAAATTATGCGAACCGGATGGAGAAGTTAGCGACGACGAGAAAGCCTTACCCTATAGGCAATTAGTAGGCGGGTTAAACTACTTGTCCGTTGCTACAAGACCAGACATAGCATTTGCTTGTAGTTACTTGGGACAGTTTAACCATTGCTACAATCGTTCGCACTGGAATGCAGCTAAAAGAGTCTTGAGGTACCTCAAGGGGACTCGTTGATCGGATTCGTGGATGCGGATTGGGGCGGCGATTCGACGAACAGAAAGTCCTACACCGGCGTCTGTTTCAAGCTAAGCGGAAGCCTTGTCACATGGGATGCGAAGAAGCAGCAGTCAGTGGCCTTGTCATCCAATGAGGCGGAATACATGGGCTTTGCCGAAGCCGCAAAAGAAGCCACATATCTTCGGAAATTCCTAATCGAATTGGGACTCGAAGAAGACAATAGTAGCGTATCATTGCATAATGATAATCAGGGGGCAATATGCTTAGCTAAGAACCCGGTGCACCACAACCGGAGCAAGCATATTGACATCCGCTACCACTTCATCAGGCAATGCCTTGAAGAGGGTCAAGTTACTCTTCACTACACTCGTACTGAAGATATGCCAGCAGATATTCTCACAAAGGCGCTGTTTCAGCCTAAGCACCGAAAGTGCATGAAAATGATGGGACTGAATAATCGTCGTCCCGAGGGGAGTGTCAGGAATCGACAACGCCGCAGCGTTATATAGATCGCTACAACGATTATGAAGAGTCGGTTAGAGTCAGTCACAGCTAGCAGTTGTTCGTTTGTGGTCAATCTCTGATGCCGCCTTATAATTCTGTTCATTTCTGTTACATTTGGTTTAAGTTTGTTTTCTTATATTTAGTTAATACACGCATAATTAATTTAGTTCGTAATTCCATTACCTCCTATCAAAATTGTTAAATATTGTGGATATGCCGGTGCCGAATCTCCCAAAATGGTTGTGATACCAGAGAACATCAAAGTCCACAATATAATCAGATTTCTAACCCAGACATTCGTTGAAAATTTTTAAAAGTAATTAAAGCGAAAATAGATCTCTGACCGGTAGATATTCAAATGACACCCCAAAAACATATCCCCTAATTGATTTGTCAAACCAGTTTGCTGATGATTGACAAGAATCTCCAAGAATTTGCAAAACGATTAGTTACTATTCATGAAGCATGGGCTAACCGAGCATGGAATAACGGCATCATGGTTTTTTTCCAGGATCAATAAAGAAGGCCATCCCCAAGACATTTTGATAGTAGACGATAGGTTGGGAGGTTTAACCATGTTTGCTAACAAAATTAATAATTAATTAATTATTACATTATTATTACAATTACAACAATTAGCAGGGGATAGATCGTCCGCACACTACAGACTCGTATAAATAAATAATAAAGCATACTCGTTTGATGGAATCGTGTAAAACGTGTATTCTTTGATATTTAATAAACTAAATAAAAATCCATGAAATTATCAGCATGTTTTGTTTGCTATAAAGATAATTCTCTGGTTTATACGAGTACTAGACTATAAGATCTGTATTTCTCTTATTATCATTACTACATAAGTAGTATGTATAAAAATACGAAACCTTTACTTTTTAATGCAAAGAATTTGTTATTAAAACAAAAGGTTAGACCGTATTTTGGTAGTCCTAATGGTGTTAGTAATCTGACCGGTGTTAATCGCAACAATATTGAAATTATAAATGGTAAGATTATTTTTGTTAATGTATTCTATTTACTTTGTTGTTTCGTAATATTATTTATATTATGTTATATTTATCTTAAGAAGATAGTTATTTCTAATTCACATAGTATGTCGACATTTTTTTTTATAAATATAATAATAAATATAAAAAAAAGGCTCAAAAAATAAAGTTGTGATGTAATGTTGTAAAATGCCCTTACTAAATTCAGGTTTTAGGATTAAACACTTTTTAATAAAACTTTAACTAATTCATTAACTGTTAAATGTATGTACCAATAGACCTTTGTTTTGAAGTCGCCATGATAGAAAGACGCGTGGAAAAATAACAAGAACTACTTCAATTCAGCATATCGTCGGCTTAATTCGCAAATTAGGTAACCCCACTTAAAGTCAGAAATAAGGGTTTAATGCTATCTAGTGTAAAATTTTTCGCCTCATCCAATATAATAATTCTTATGTACATCAAAATTTTAGTTTTTGTGTTACTGTCGCTTTAGCAAACTGCCTATCTCATCCCCGGCTCCTTTATAATTTTTTAATTTTTATTTTTAAAAATCTATACTTTAAAGTTTTTCACAAGAATTAGACCAGGAAGAATAACCGGCTGGAACTTGATTACCAGTTACTACGATGTTTGAGCTTAGTTTACGTTTTTGAAATAATTATTTAACTTTTGCTGATAACAAGTTTGTTTTCTATTTGCGTTAACTAAATAAAGTTATTGTGTAATAATTTAAATAATTTTGTCCCTGATGTATGCGTAGTTTATTTAATTCTTCAATTTCTTAACATTTGTTACCCGATAAAAATACGTATGTTCATTTTCAAATAAAAAACAATAATATTTTTATCAATTTTTAATAATTATTATTTTTGGCAGATGTATATACAGTATTAGCATTTTTAACACCATTTATCCATTGCAATATTTGTTTCTGATTGAAAAGGGGTGATAAATTTGGTTTTTTCTTCTCCTATAAAATTATAAAAAATGGACTTACGCAGTTTGACAGTTAAGGCGACGATATAAAAAGGTCAAATTCATATTCCGACCTGTTACTGTTAACCTAAAATGCAATGGAACTGTCACTGTTAACCTATAAAATATATGACTCATCTGGTATCGACCATGATCAGAAAAGCGCCGTCTGTCAGTTTGACATTCCTTGGAGAGAACCATAACCTCAGTTTCCCATAAGAAAAGCATTGGGTTGATTTTGTTTTCGTGGATTTTAAAGTATAAATTTCCCCTCGTCACGTGATATTTTAGTGTCGTTCTTCAGGGCCCTCTTTCTAGCATTCCGGTTAAATGTTTCGGTATAAAGCAAATATAGTTACTCGTCTAGGTACCTACTTATATTTAGTCTGAAAAAATAACTCATAATGACGTCAGTTCAAAATTTAAGTTTAATTAAAAAAATTTCCAGATTTTGATGTATAATTTAACTTTATTAATATTTTTTAATATAACATGTTGTCAAGTATGATACCGAAATAGTTCTGATGTGACCACTTTCACAATGACTTTTATTGATTGAAAATCAACAATTTTTCAGGTTATAACTAAACATAGTCGTACTGTTTTTAGAATTAAGAAAGCAGTTTCAATCTTTATACCCACATGTAATGGATACGTTAATAAAAGAAAATGATGTTTGCTCAAATTTTACACAAATTCCATTAAAGAATATGATACAGACTAACATTTTAAGCAGAAATTACTATTCGATGTTTCCAGTATCTTTAGCACATCACTTACTAGAAAAAACTAAAACCGAAGAAAATCTATTTTTAGCTAAAATTCTTGATTGGATAGCAGAACTTGTAAGTACAATTAATAAACTTCTTTTTATATGTTAAAGCATTCGGATTTTAGTTTATATCAAGTTATTTCTTATTAGATGACATAGTAGACAACTCTAAAACAAGATGGCAACAAAATTGTTCCTACATTGTTGCAACAAATGCCATTTTGTGCGATTCAAAAGTAATGACAATGTGTGGTTATAGTTTACTTAAAAAATACTTTGCTTCGAAACCATACTACAAATCTTTACTAGAATTAATCCACCATTCCACGATTATGTCCGCGTTTGGTCAATGCTTAGATATTAATAAGTGTTTTCTGTCGAGTAAAGAAACTGACACCACCTATAACTCAATCAAAAAATTCGAATGTTTTGCTGAACAAAAAACTTTTTTTTTTACTGTAGGTTTTCTGCATACGCAGCGATGTATCTCGCAGATAAGGACATTATTCTTGAACACGTCGAAATTGATAATATTTTTAAGAAAATGGCACATATTCAACAAGCACAGGTAATAGATAAAATCACGATTTCAAGATCTTTGTTTATACACAATGTGTAATATATATGGCGTAAACGCTACCTTATTATTATACCGGGTGATTCAGCTAACCCGTTCATTAGAAGTTTATGGACTTCCGTTGAAATATTTGTTTAAAAAGTTCTATTTAATTAAAATATTTCAGGTCTTCTAGCACTTCCGGTTACACCGCAGCTCTTATCGATGCATGTGAATTTGCATTAAAATATGCCAATACATTTATTTCGTTGTCTTCATCACCGGTGACTACCTTGGGGCGTGTTCTAGTACATTGAATTCCAAATTGTTTAAAATTTGGTTCTATTCTCTTAAACGTAGTTTTATTTACAGGTCGCAAGTGTGGATATCTCTTGTTAAACAAACGGCAAGTTCTTTGTTCCATTTAAAAAAATTGACTTTTGGGCAGTTGAAGTTAAGTCAGATTTAGCCAAACATTTTGAACACCCTGTAAATAATGTGATGTCAAATTACACATCATTTAAAAACTTAACAGTCCTCCTAAGTATAGCCCAAATTTTGTTACTATAACTTTCTTTTCAATCATTGACAAGCGTTTGAAAACAATACTACAAAACCAATTTTTCTCAAAAAAATGAGAGTATCTCAAAAACTATTGATTTTTCATATTGGTTGTGCTACATAAAAGTAACTCAGATTTTAGCGTAGAATCCAAATATACAAAAAAAAATATATCATTCCATTTAAAATAAGAAAGTTGGTAGCCACTTCCGGTGTAACCGGAAGTGCTAGAAGAGCTGAAATATTTTAATTAAATGCAACTTTTGGTGCAATCCCCTATTCCAAATTTTTAAACAAATATTTCAACGGAAAGTCCATAAACATCTAATGAACGGGTTAGCTGAACCACCCTGTATATATTTTCTTAACATATTTAACAAGCCAACTTATTTGAACTTAGTATGCTTCAAGATGTTTATATGAACATGGGTGAGCAAAAGCTTGGTTTCTGAGATACAGGGCGTCCAAGAAAACTATTTTGTTTATATTTTTATTAAGTAACATGGCAATTGAACAAAATTTGGGATATTGGGTATATTGAAACTCAAGTATTAACTTAGTGTTTTGTTTAATGTTAGAGGGTGCCACATACAGTGTTGTTCCTGAATTTAATTAACTGTAAGTTTTTGTGTCGCATTGTATATCATTTTTTATTGCGCAGACCTATTTGACATTCAATTTTACATACAAAAATACTCTTAGTATTTGTCGCTAAAAGCAGCCGTTTTGGATAAAAATGGGTTTGAAGTTAATCCTGAGTTGGAATTTTTTAAGTTATATCATTTCCGAGTTTTTGAAAAATAAACGAAAAATGTATCTTTTATTAATTATATTATCATGTAACAGACTTTACAAGACTAAGACTAAGCTGGTTAATAACATTTACAATAATTTCTAAAATGACCAAATAAAAATAAATTTTTTTTGAATGCCCTGTATCTTAAAACCAACCGTTGCGGACCCATGTTTATATAAACTTTTTATCTTAAACTTAATCAAACATTCACCCTTTAAAGTTTGTACAAATAATTAATTAACAGCCTGTGTATAAACTTATAAGTTTATATAGAGTGTTTCAAAAAAAGGTAAACCCGTCTCTAAGATAGGTAGAAAAATGAAAATAATTGGGGTTTGCTAATTAAAAATTTTCATAACGCCATTCGTATTCAAGATAAAGGGTGTTGAAGAAAAAAAATGTATACACATTTTTTACGATTTTCCGAAACTACTGGCAACATTGTAATGAAATTTTATACGAATATGTTTTCAAAGCTGAATTTGTTTATATATGTTACTCTCATAGAAGGCGTTAGCTAGACGGTTCGTACCAAATAGTATTGAACATAACTTCTTTAAGGTTAGATTTATTAATCAAAATTTCAAGGGAACTTAAACATCATTATTATGAAGTAATAACCGATGCTGGTATAAAGTAATTTTTTTTAAACATTCTGTATAAACGAAACGATAAAATTAGTTTAATGTATTGTAATTAATCTTTATTTATAGAATGATATATGGGATTTGTATGGAAGTCAAAAATTTTACGGAAAAAAGGGTAACGACATTAGCCAAGGAAAATTTACGTGGCTATTTGCTAAAGCTCAAGAACTGTCGAATACAAAACAATTCAAAACAATAGCCAATAATTATGGTAAAGACGATTTGGATTGTTGTAAAGAGGTGGAACGAATTTACGATGAATTGAATTTACCTACCGAATATTTTAACTACAAAAAAGTTATGTAGAGGACATTAATTCCAAAATTGGTAAAATTAAAGATAAATCCATTGGTGAAGTTTTACATAAGTGTTTAGAACATTTTGAAATTGCCGACTTAATAATTTTAGAATATTCAATTAACAAAAATTGACCTAATTTATAAATTTATAAATTACATAATGCTGTACAAATAATAAGCTTTACGATATGTAAATGTTATAACATATTACAGTGAGCAAAGATTTTCTATAGGAATTTATTATTGAAATAGTAATACACTCGAGTCAAGAATTTTCTTGTACTACTCTGAATAAACCATTCTATTTTTTCTTCAAAAATCGTTTAATTACAGAAAAAAATTGATTTATTTAGAAAAAAAAATTTATTCAGAAAGAGATATTTCTTTGGGTTTCTCATTATCAAGCCGTAGTTGATTTAAATCCAAAATAGACTTTAGATGGTATCTAACACAAATTTATTGCCACGCAATTTTGTAATCATACTGAGAATTGCAGGGATTTGACAACTTGAAACAATGCCAACAAGCTGGACTGGATGTCGCTAAGATCCTCATTTGTGTGAATCAAGCTATTAAATATTTCTCGAAGCTCAAGTCAATTGTCGAATTCTCCAGAAAATTTTGGAATAGAAATTCTTGGTAGGTTGAAAATTAAGCAATCTAAATGAGCAGTTTGAGAAGAAATAAGATCAATAGTATTTGACTTGGGTTGTAATTTGTCTAGTAAAGTTTGAGCTTTGGAAACAGCAAAGTGATAATCATTCTCAAATGATATTGGTTTTCAGCATTCTCGTTGGATAATGACAATTTCAGACTGAATCTGTTTGAATTTAAATAAAAGCTAAATGTTAACGATTTTTAATTTCGTTGAATTGTTCGTACGATACTTCATTGATGCCGCGATTAGCCATTTTTAGTAAGAATGTTTAAACTCGAGTCAATTTTGATTCTATCTGGGAAGGCAGCGTTTTGCAATTTCAGTCATAGTTTTAATCAATATTCGAGTATTTAAACAATAAGATGAAACCAAGATAGGATTTTTGTAATTGGTGCGAGAGGGTAGTCGCATAGTAGAAATATTAATAAAATATCATGCGCTATTTGCTTATTGCATTAAACAATAAATAAATGAAATTTAAATCGCGACTAACACACATATACACAAAATCTGATTCTTAATAACATTCATATGTTCACAATTCCTGTTTCAATTCAACAGTTACTAATATTAAAGGTAAATCGATTGGTAAAGTTTCATATTAGTGTTTGAAGTTTCTTGAAATTGACGGCCTCGCAATTTTGCAAGATATTAGGTAGAATTAAAAGAATTTGCCTTATACCTGAACTATACCTGCAAAGAAATCAGTTTTACAGATCGTGAATGTCATTACAATGCAATGAGCTATTGTTTTCTATAGGAAAATAGTATTAAAGTAGTAATTTATTATAAATTTTAAGTATGCAAAGTTTAAACTGATCGAATAGAAATACATTAGGTGGTATAATAAACGTCAATCACGAAATTGCTTTAGAATGTTTAATTTTTTTTAAATTTTGAGTTTATGTGAACATCAAATATGGAAAATAATATAATGATCAATATTTAGCAGAGCCTAGATCTCCAGTAGAAATAGAATATTCAAATACTTTTCTTGCAGTAAATTTCTTGCACACTTACTCAAAAGTAATCAGTGGCATGTAAGTAAGTAAGAATATTAGTTAATTAAATTTTTGTTTGCACTAGGATGGTGGAAGAAATTCAACCATATTTAGGTAGTATAAAATCTTGCACACACAGTACTCTTCACCATCACATACGGTGCCGAAGTTTGGTGGCAGGCAATCAAATAGGGAAGGTTAAGTCGATGGTAAACAAAATAGGACGTTTTGTTTCAATTGGGGTAGCTTCCCCTTACAGGACAGTCTCGGGCAAAGATCTTGAAGTAATTGCGGGGCTTATACCAGTTGATATATTCTTAAAATTCGAGCAAAATGATAAGCCACCAGGATGGCATAGACGAATGGCAACAAAGATGGAACTTACAGGACGTCTTGGACTAAAACACTTATTCCAGACATAAGATTATTGCTTTCAAGAAAACACGGCGAATTAAACTACCATCTCACGCAATTTCTGTCTAGACATGGGGAAGTGGGAACCTTCCTATATAAGATAGGTAAAAGAGACAATACGGGTTGCCTAGACTGTAGACTTCCAGACGATAAGGAACACCTCATCTTTTCATGCCCAAGGTGATATGGAGAGCGGCGTCATCTGATCTCTGTTCTAAAAACTGATATCGACCCCACTTGTATAATAAAAATCATGATACAAATTATAGAAAATTGGACTCATGGCAAAAGCTTCGTGAGGAAATTAATGTCTACAAAGATCGAAAAAAAGGGGCTAAATGATCGATACCACGAACTTTCATCCACCAAAAAAAACAAAACTGCACCTACATAGCAATTAACAGATAAAACATTATTTATAGCTATTTATATACATATATATTTTTATACTGAATTTTATTTATATTTAGATTTAGATTTGAATATTTTAGATTACTCTTTACATTTTATGATATTATATTGAATATGTTATTTTTGACATAAATTGACTCAATGTTTTTATATTTTAATTCACAATGCAGTTTTAGGTGCCTACATACGATCTGTTTTTCGCACGAAAATTTCCGGTCAGTCCAGTGATCGTTCACCACTATACACGTTCAGTTTTACTGAACAATTTTCGCCATCAGTTTTTGGCCGGATGGATAATTTTTGGACGATTTAACTGATGTCGATAGACATGTTCAGTCCGCGATCGACATGCACAGAGTGTGGAAATAATAAATAAAATTAATGTCTGTAGAAGAGTGTGCAGCAATCGTGGTCATATCACAAAGAACGACAAAAAAAGAGAATGTAGATAAAAGAGTGGCTAAAAAAACGTTTTTTTACGGATTCTACCGTTGCTTCGTTGTCTACTCTTTTATACACTTCTAATAATTCTATATAGACCTTGTTTTTTAAATTTTTATTTGCATACGCTCCATCTTTCATTTTCCAAAGACATGTATGTTTACGATAAATGTCACTGGTTTCGTGACGTCACAATAGTGGCCGGATACGGTCGCATTTTCAGCGTACATTTATTTGCGTGTATTTACTAACTTTAGTTTTAAATTTAAGCTAAAGAAAAGATAATGCATGATCAGCATTATTGTATTGTATTGCAATTTACCTGTGTACATACATATTAATCTTATTTTTATACAGGGTGTCCCACTGGGAACGCCATCGATAGATTATAGAAAAACTGTACATGGGAAAAATTTGAAAATTTGGTAGTATACTAACATCGACGGGGGCAGTTCCGTTAAAATATTTTCAAGATGGTGACACTTCCGGTTATAGGAAGTAGGTGTCAAGTTGCTTATTTTAAATGGAACACCATATATATTATTCCATTTTGGATTTTGCATAAAATTGTAGACACATTTTGTGTATAATGTCCTATACCTAAGTCTAACTGTTTTGGACTTATTTTAAATTTTATGCCAAAAATGACGTTTTCAGGCCTAAACAAAATTATAAAATTTTCCTATATTAATGCTTTTATTATTTAATTGGAATAGGTTTCCTTATAGCAGGGGACCTATTTTAGTGGACTATGTCGCTATTTTGATAATAAATTAAAGTCATTTTTTTTTTAATGCAAGCGCCATGTTTTTATAATTTTATCTTATTTAGCATCAAAAATAAGGTTGACTTTGTACAAGGTTGTCTATTCAAAAAATTCATGGTTTTCGAAATATTGGCAATTTAACATTTTTTTGTTGCACAAATGCTATTGATTTCTTTTAATATGAGTGGTTATTCCTAGTTGGCCATGATGGCGTTTGAAAACAATCATCTGTCAAGGATATGTGAAACTGTGTGTATCAAACTAAGAAATGCCAACAGTTAACTGTACCGACTGTGAGTGTTAAAGTGCATATCGTTATCAAAGAGATAACTTAGTATGCTTGAAACACACGTGTGTCGATAAAGCCAAGTAATTACTTGTACAGTATTACATGCGTCCCGGCATGATTATTGAAATTTTTTAACAGTTTGACATATCCTTGACAGATGATTGTTTTCTAACGCCATCATGGCCAACTAGGAATAACCATTCATATTAGAAGAAATACAATAGCATTTGTGCAACAAAAAAAAGTTAAATTGCCAATATATCGAAAACCATGAATTTTTGAATAGACAACTTTGTACAAAGTCAACCTTATTTTTAATGCTAAATAAAATAAAGCTATAAAAACATGGTGCTTGCATTTAAAAAAATGACTTTTGACGTGTTTTTGGATTTAATTTTAATCCTTTTTTTTTTGATCGCCCTGTATTAATTTATTATCAAAATATCGACATAGCCCACTAAAATAGGTCCCCTGCTACAAGGAAACCTATTTCAATTAAATAATAAACGCATTAGTATAGGAAAATTTTATAATTTTGTTTAGGCCTGAAAACGTCATTTTTGACATAAAATTTAAAATAAGTCCAAAACAGTTAGACTTAGGTATAGGACATTATACACAAATGTGTCTAGAATTTTGAGCAAAATTCAAAAATAGAATAATATATAGGGTGTTCTATTTAAAATAGGCAAGTTGACACATACTTCCTGTATAACTGGAAGTGTTACCATCCTGAAAATATTTTAGCGGAACTGCCCCGTCAATGTTAGTATACTACCAAATTTTCAAATTTTTCCCATGTACAGTTTTTTCTATAATCAATCGATGGCGTTCCTGGTGGGACAATTTGTATGTATTACGAAATATTGGCGCTCTTTATTATTTTCTATCGGTGAATTTAATATTACTTATTATTAAAATAAATAGGAGGGAGTTTAATAACAAATTTGAGAAATTGTCAGTCATTTATAAACATTATAATAATATGTAACATAATAGATACTCGTATATTCTAATAACAAATAATGAAATAAAATATGTATAATCTGTGCCTATAACTAACTCTAATATACAAAAAACGAAACACTAATAAAAATATCAGACTCTTGAAAGAAAAACATTATTCCAACCAATTGGCTTCGGTTAAACGGTTAAACTGAACGTGTGTAGCCGAAAAGGGTCATCCGGATTTGGCCAGCCGGAAATTATCGTACGAAAACTGATCGTGTGTAGGGACCTTTATGGAGCGCACTGTTGCCAGTCGTGCTATCGCTGAGTCGATATATCTGCTTTTCGTAATTATATTATTAACATAAAAAAAAACGGATAATATCGAAGTCAACACTGATTAAAGATTTAAAATGATAATTAACGAATCTGCACGGCACGTAAGCATCCTTTGACAGAGCCGACCCTGTGACTGCTAGACTACTCATGACAACGCTGTGCGCCTTTCTCTCATTTAAAATATTATCTGAATCACGAAAGATGAGCCCTACGTCGTGACTGTTCGAAACTATCAAATACACACGTTCAATATCGAGTATGTTCTGTTTCACAATCAAAACAAAGATGAATGATTATGAGAACGCAAGAAAGAGAAAAAAATAATTCTCCTCTTTATTTTTTTACGAATTATGACTTCAGTTGTATTTTTTATAAATAATCTCTGTTTTACCGACTCTGTGTTCGACTCATAACCTGTCATTTTACATGTATTAATTGCTTTGGATTCTCTTTTATTGTTTGTCAGTTTATTCACAAAAACGGTGCGTATTTAACTAAGCTATGTCTGCTATGTTTCTAATAAATTATTTTTACTGCACTAAACCCTAAATGAAAAGGACAATAACAATTGGTATTTGTTTCTAAAACACAAAATAAGAATTACCATGGTGAATCAGAATCAGAACTATTTAAGAAATTGCTCGTTGTTCGTTTACTGTGCATTTTACAAGAACCATCATTAATAATAATCGATAATGCTCCATATCGTTCGACACTAATTGAAAAGATTCTTGACTTATCGCTATGGAATATTTTACTCTGCAACAGTATAAGTTATAATAAACATATTGCGATTACAAAGGGGTAAATTTTAATTTTGTTTAAATGTTAGGCGCCAACCACTTTATCAAACAATTTAATTTTAGGCTCTTTCTCTCAAGGGTTACTTTTTTTACCGGGAAACAAAAGTGTTTTCACATGCACGCGTTTTGTACATCTACTATCCAAATAATTTCTGTCGCTAAATTTTGATTTATTTGTCTTAATCCCTTCATTAAAACACCTTCTCGGCTTAACAATAATATATTTTAATTAACACCGTTTTAGAAATTTATTTACAAAACTTTGACAACTGGTAAGTTTGGCAACGTGTACAATTTTCACGTGCCCTGCATTACGCGCAAGTCTTGATTTCGTGCACGTTGCTTATTTACATGAATTCTTAACCTAATTGAACTACAACTACTTTACAAACTTATTCCTACTTAAACTAAATCTACGTGGTCATAACGCCAATTTCGACGGTGAGTATTTTTGTTGTATTCGATGCTTCCGATGTTCCTTTACTTTCTTTTCAGGTTACTCCTACGTCGTTCCAATTTTGCACAGCCTCGACCGTTCATTCACCTTGGGTTCAGGAACCTTTTCTCTTCCGGATCACTTTCACTGGTGAGTATTTACTTTCCTTTTTTTTATTTTTGTTTACTTTTATTACTGTACTATTTCAAATTCTCACTTTGTTTGCACTTAGCAATTTTATTAATTTTTAATTGTTTTATCGTGACGTCATCTATTTAACTTTTGCGGTATTTTTCTTCGCAACGATGTACGCGTTTACGCTGTGATTTTCGGACTCTGTTTTGCACTTAGCACCGCTTTGCAATTTGTCTTTAAATTTTGTTTGTATTCATAACCCAACTTTTTATAATTAAACCCCGCATTTTCACCCTTTACGTCCTTGTTTATGTTTTACATTGTCTAACACTCACTTTTATTTATCACACTTTGTCCCTTTTATCACTCTCACCTCACATTTTATGTCCTGGCAAATGACCTTGACCTATTATTTTTACCTTAATTACACAACTAATACTAAATTTTATACAGGTTTTCTTTGGTTGGGAAGATTATTGATGTTGGGACACTTAACAATGATTGAAGATCATCATTACCTAGGATCAACTTTCCAATTTCCAGCAGGATTCAATGATCTTTCCGAACATAGCCGATTTACAAAGAATATGGAATTTTTGCCTTAAATCAATCTGGAATGGCATTTTAAGGACTTTTTGAGAATTATGAGACTGGCTCAAATGCAATAACATCGCAATATGTTTTTTAAATAATTTTCTTAGAAAATGAATTGTGTTTTGTCATTAGTTGTACATGTTCGTAAATATTTATTTTGAATTTACATTGAAGTCAATTGTACTACGTAACATCTACAATTGAAAACTACCGTATGTGCGATAATTTTACAGCAATGTGAATGGTTTTTGTTAATATTTTTAAAGTAAACTCCAATAATAATAAATAAGTAGTTTTGTTTCCATATCTAACCTCTTAAATCGCTTTTAGTAAATTAAAAAAATTTCTAACCTAGAATTGACAGTTTGTAAATTTTGATAGTTAGACTGTGACTATTGCTGTCACGTTTATACGATAGCATGGTTATAGTTTCTGATTTGACTTTAGTTTTTAATATTAAATCATACGCATTTGTTTGATGACGTAGGGCTCATGTTTCCTGATTCAGATAGTACATTGAATATGCCAGCTATACTGCATTTTTAGCGTGGCCGACACAATAGTACATTTGTTTTGGTATACTTATTATAGTCTAAAAGACTTATGCAATAGGTATATATTTTTACCTGGTCATATTTTAAAAGTATTATTCAAAATTTTTTTCTGTACATTTTTTCAGAATGTTACAATTACTTGAATTACCCTAACTGTGGGGTAGATTTAACCGTGTTATGGAGTAGATTCAACCACATGTTTTCTTTACCTTTAATAATATTAATACGTCATAAGTCTTTTGAGAACACCGTAAAAGTAAGATGCGACTGTTATTAACGAACATTCATTAATGTTCATAAGACTAATGTAAATCGTTGTTAAAAATATTGTTAACAAATAGCACGTACCTCGGTAATTTATTGTATGGTTTTTACCGAATACCAAAACTATGTGAACAGATTTAAATTTAAGAATTACTAAAACATCTGCTCTAGTTCAACAAAAAAAAAACGTAAACCAGTTATGGATAACATACCCATAAATATAACTATCGGACGGTTAAAATTTTGACATCCATCATACGCCTTTTCCAATAACGGATTACTTTGTTTTTCTGTAACTTGAAAGTGCATTGGTATTAATACAACAGAGGTTATTGCTTTTAGAACGGCTGAAATTTCTTTACCTTCAAATTTTGAAACTGAGTCTTACCTGTTTGATGACGGCAATGATCAATTTTCGGATTTTAACTCGATTAAGTGATTTCGTCAGCTAAAACTTTTATTACATCAATGTAAAAAGAGTTTATAATTATCTCTAATGATACAACTTCACAGATCTTATCTGTCATTACACTCAACCGACTGAGATTAACTTCACTAAGTAACGGCCGGATAGTATCGTTTGTGCTTGCTTGTAACCGTGATCGAATGTGGTATTACATGTTCCTAAACCTAAATCAAATCGCTTTGAGTTATTTCCAAAAAACTGGAAAATTTATTTCATTGCCGATTATGTTGAGAATGCAATGAATTGTTGCTATGGGTACGAGAAATAGTTTTTTAAATGCCAAGTTGTTGATGCTTGTTAATTAATAGAGTGTCTGTATCAAGTTTCTTTTGCTCTTTTAAAGTGCATTAATTTTGAATGAAAAAAGTTTAAGTTAGTTATGTTTATACAAATCAAGAAATTGTTTATTTTTTATGTACAATACATTGATATGCAACAATTTTTTAAAGGTCTTTATGAGATCTTTTCCAAAATGTAGTGTGTTGTGTTTAAAAAAACGACTTTTTAGAACACTTGTATAATTAAAAAGTATTATTAAAATGTGCACTCAGAAACCGTACTAATCGAGAAAAATTTTGAAAGTTACATCATTTTTGTCAGAAGTCAGAAGTTTGCGCCAACCTGTATAAATAATGATATTTATAGTACTATTGCATAGTTGGACCCAAAAGTCTCTCCGCCTTATAACTTAAAACCAAAATGTACAAGAAATTTTATATACATTGATTTTTGAACGTAAAATACAATATTTTTCGGTTTTCATAAAATACTCATCGTTTCCATTACCTTATACCCTACATATACTATATCGTTTAAAACCTAATTAATTGCATTAACAATTCCTAAAAAGACATATAGGTAATAATTTTGAAATATTGATTGGTTAACAGGACCTATTTACCAGCGTTTCTTGGAGGAAGTTCTTCCAGAACTTCTTGAAAATGTTCCAATAAACATTCGACAGCAAATGTGGTTTCAGCATGATGGAGCGCCGGATAACTTTGCTGTACAAGTACGTGATGATTTGGCTCAGCAGTTTGGGCACCGTTGGGTTGACAGAGGTGGAGCAGTTTCTTGGCCTCCTAGGTCACCCGATTTAACGCCGCTAGATTTTTTCCTGTGGGGACATGTAAAGCCTTTGGTCTACAAAACTCCAGTAGAAATAGAGCAAGACTTAATTGAACGAATTACAGCAGCATTTGAAATCATTCGAAACAAGTATCAAATTTTTCTCAAAGTCCGCGGAAATCATGTGCGACGTTTAAATCGGTGTATTCACGTTGGAGGAAGACATTTTGAACAATTGCTATGATGATAAAAGGCAAAAATTAAATGCATTTAGGCAATTCATCGTCTTTCTAAATTTTAACGCGTCTTAGGGTCGTAGTGCCGTAGTGACACTTTTCCGGACATGGGTCCCTCTACTCATATGTTTTCTACTGTTGCACTGAATAACCCCTAGAAGTTTGATCCCTTAGTTCTGAAACACCCTGTATATTTTTTTTATTAACTTAGTTATCCTCCGATGTCTGAAGTTTGCGCCACCCTGTATAATGAATGGTTGAGGGTTGTATCTATTTCCGCACTATCTTAGGGGTAAGATACAAGGCCCTTTTTTTGTAGATGGTGTCCCCTGTAGGCCTTATAATCTATGTCAAAGGTAAAAAAATTATATTTCATCATCTTCTTGACAAATTTAATGTATTTCCTCAGCAAAATACTCCGATTTTCCTGCATCCGAAGTTTGCACCGCTTCCTATTGTACAATTGCAAAAAGTTATATTAAGAATACTGCCTAGAGTAAGTGGTAACAACGTTGTAACGGGCTCCAAAATATTATTTAAAATCCACTGTTGTGGATCTACATCATTTCCCAGCCATTTTTGGAGGTATATGAAATATTAATTAAGTAAATGTCATATGCAGATATGGTGTTTGTTTATGAATTCGTTCAGTGGAAGAGTAACGACATAGGACATCCATAAAAAACACCATTCCTGGATATTCTCTATGATTAACAATATGATTTATTTTTATAATCTGTATACAAACTGTCACTTTTTATGACGTTTGCCTAATTAATATTTTGTATCAAATTGACGTCTTAGTTTCAAGGTTTTGTAGTAACAACAACTTGTAGTTGTGGAAGATGTGCTTCTTCAAGATCCTCTGTACTGAACATCAACTGATTTCCAGATCTTCTTAGGCATAGAAGCTTTGGAATTGGCTTGGAAATAAGCCAAGGTATTCAATTTTTTCTCTTCATAATCAACTGCAGATTTTAGTCGATTTAAGATTTTACCAATTTCTCCAAAACGCACAAACTTTGGTTCTATTCTTCTACATTTATCTTTTGTCATCGTAGGTAAATGTGGATAGTTTTCGTTAAGTATTGTGCAAGAATTTTGTTGCATTTTTTGGTTTGTATAAACATTATTATTGTATTTGTTATCCATTATGGATACTATAACTCGCGGTGCCGTAGGATATAAGCTAACTGGGTTTTGCAGAATCAAATGGATTTACTTGAATTAACGGAAATCAACGATTCCAAGAGTCTCTGAAAGACACTCATTCTGTTCAGTTTTTAACGCCCGACATTTTTATGTTTTTTCATAACTACATCTCCCACAAGCAACGGATGCCCCTTTCACCCTCATTCACCAAACTGTTAATTTGTAAAGTGCTGCCACGAACGATTAATACTGTAACAATTGATTCTGTAACTGCATAGCATAAATGCAACATCGGTGTCTACATTCAAGAATGATTCAAGAACCAAACTCAGCAGTTTCCAAAGCCGTTCCTTCTTATTGCAAAATAAGTAACTTGCACGTGCACAATAAAAATAAAAAATGTGTACTCAACTAATTTGTCTTGCCACGAATTTATTTTTAAATTTAGTTTCATTGTTTTATTGTCAACAACAATTTAATTTGTAGGAAATAAAATTTATTTGCATCATTACAAGTTGTTTTATGTATTTCCATGTAATTGTGATTATTATTTACATAAACAATTTATTCGCTTTGGATCTGCTGCGCAAGTTGGTTCTACGAAGAAAAAAAATAACATAAATTCACTGATAAAAGACATGCTGAGTCAATTGTATTTAATTTTCTATATTCTTTTCAAAATTAATTATACACAAAACTTTTAGTACCTTCTATTAACAACTTTGAATGTTCCAATAACAAATAACAAAAAGTTGTTAAAGAGTTTTTTAATTTTCTTGCAAACCCTTTTGATCGCTATATTAGTTGCGCTACATGAATACATCAGCATAATGTTTATCTCATCAATTTGGAATTGAAAAAAACCCTAACAAATTATTTAAGTGGGTAAATAAAAATAATAGTAATTTCCTTACCTGCTTTCTCGAATTTTACAGGCACTAATTTTACACTTAATAATTTACGTTTATTGTTCATAATAATTTCGGAGGGTAAAAAAATTTTTCACATATTAACTTATTTCTTAAAGTGTTAATATCCATAACCGCAAAACCAATTTTTCCAAAATTTTTTTGCTACTACCTTGTACGCTTTACATTTTTTGTAGGAAAATTTAAAAAAACGTATACCTACGGCATCTACGCTGTTCTTTTTATTATTTGTGCAACTAACGTATTCATGTTTATTCATTGTCACAAAAATGACGGTAACTAATTTTATAATCAATGCAGTATCTTGTAACAATGCAGTAACTTCGAACCGCGCATCGAGACAGGTACGCTGGAACTTACATAAAGATAAAGTCTGCAATCATAGCATTATAATCTCATACCAGCACATACTTATTAGTTTGACAAAATACCTGAGTACCAAGTAGTAGGTACTCATCATTTCCAAGCAGCACTCTCTAAATTTTCACAAAAATCCAGAAATTGCTGATTTCAGTCACATCGATTGTATATCTTTTTAATTAATTGTTATTGTAATACCATCACTTGGTCTACCTTTTGGTTTTTCTTTCACCACATATCTCATTAAGATGTGGTGGAAATTTGACAAAAAATTACATTGAGTGCTGTCGGTGCATCAAGTTCCTAAGACAAACAGATATCTAGATTAGGTAAAGGTTTACACATATTATCAAAATTACAAAATTTTTAAAACCTCGACAGCTCCAAAGTATTACCGTTAGGCGGTTTGTTTTCCGTTGTTAGTTTTTTGAACAACCAGCATGTATCGTGTTAGATTTGGTTGATTCCTTAATCTACTTCATATCTTGCAAGTTGATAGCAGCTGTGTACGCTTCTTTAGGTTTGAACAGCTTCCGTAATTGAAAGTGTCTCTTAATATTTAGGTGCTCTTATGATTAGTTTTTGAATTGAAAACTAGTGATCTGGACTTATGTATATCTTGCGAACCAGCATTTTATCGAACAATTTCTTTCACTTTTTGTCTAATTCTAAAAATTATGTCAATGTCTACTCCTAAGTGTCTTAAAGATGCATAGAATAGTTGTTTTCAAATAAGAATGTCTTTTTTTCTACTTCAATTTTCTTAACACCGTAAATATAGTTAAAATCAGTTAAGGTTGCGTATGTACCTTATTATAATAATTTTGTTACTATGTTCTATTTCTTTTTAATCATGTGTGCTAGAAAAAAACAGAATCAAGGAACTTAAGTTTACCGTGTTAATATATCGTCGCCCTAGTAGTGAAAGGTTCTAATCCACAAATATTTCATTTTCGGGTTATACCTTTTAACACTTGTTAAAAACTCAAAATTTTATATTAGTGAACAAATCTAAGTCACTGATACAGTTTGTGGCTATTTATAGAATATTGGCTAAAAGTTCTAATCAACAATTTGCTGTAGCAAATAGTCTTAAGCAGCTTAGACCTTTTCACTACCGCAATACGTCTTCGCTTATGGTTGTATTGCGTACAAGTGAATAGTCCTAAACCACATTATGCAAGTCTAGACAGGCATTTTTATACAAGCTTGAGCTTCAAACAACTATTAGATAGCATTGTATTGTTGTGCAGGTTGGTGCTGTAAAGTGCAATAATGAATTCGAGAGGCAGATTATTAGTTGAATTAGCACTAAAAAGAAAGAACTAATACAACCGGTGATTGTAATAAGCTGGTTTATGCAACTTTGACCCCGGTAGCTTTAGGTAAGTTTTCAGTAATTATCTACTAAATAAAACGCATGCATCTTGTGAAAATCAGCTGATACTGGAAGTTAGGTTATGTAAAAACAACTCACTTAAAAATGATTATTTTGGTTGGTTGTATTGTACTATTTTTGAAACTTCTTTCTGATAATGTGTGAAGGAAATCAGTTAAAGGAAACTTTCGTTTGTGGTGTTGATGTGTGTATGATCATCTTTGTCTATTGTAGATGAAACCGAAATAAATGAACCTTCTTCAGTTTCTGTCAGCGCAAGCAATTGTGATGAAGAAATTGCATTACTTGAAATACAACATAATAGTACAACTGGTGAGTACGGTAATAAAATATTTGCTTTTTAACTTTACATTTTAAGATTAAAACATTAAAAATTTCCAAAACCATGATCTTTTAAACTAAAAATCTGGAACCTTATAGTTAAATTTGCAAAGTAATTACAATTACAATGCATTTTACATAAAAGATAATGATGAACTCAAGTATTTTTTTCTTTATTTTTAGATGCAAACAAAATGCTCGAAGATAAATCTATGAAAAAATCGTTAACAAGTTATGCTACAGTTTGTTCTGGAAGTGATGTTGAGGATTTTGACAGAGATGATGATTCGAGCTATAAACCATCCAATAGTGACTTTGAAGAATTTTCAGACTCCGATAACCAATCTCTTAAAACCAAAAAACCAAGAACAGAACTTGATTCTGATGTTGAGAGTAATAATGAACAGGGCAATAATGATATACAGTCTTCGTCACAAACTGTAGACAAAAAGCTTAGTCGAAAAAAGCAGAGAAACTCCGCGTCATGGAAGCGAAATGCTCAAAAAAACTTAAGATTACTATACTCAAACAGGGAAACTTAAGCCTGCTAAAAGTGTAGTCGATATTGAATGTCATTGTCACTATAAATGTCAACAATTCTTCACAAAACAACAGAGAGAAGATATTTTTGCGAGCTTTCTTCAGTTGAAAACACAGCAGTTAAGATGGAATTACATTGTAAAACATGTTACCTGTATTCCGAAAAAACGGTGCTATAGTGAAAATAATGAAAGACGAGCTAAAACATACGTTTATAAATTAACTGCCAACCAAGTGTCCCGGCAAGTATGCCAAAAAATGTTTCTAGCTACCAATATTTCTAGTAGAACAGTTAAAACTGTCATCACTAAACTTAGTGACACTGGCTCAATAAAACCAGACATGCGTGGGAAGAAATGTCCTCCTCAGAAAAAATCCGAAGTGGTAAAAAATGTGATCAGAGATCATATTAAGTCCATCCCTGTAGTTGCATCTCATTATTGTAGAAGCACTTCAAGACGGAACTACCTTCCATCTGGTTTATCTGAAACCAGATTGTACGAAGATTATAAGCATTATTGCGAAGAACTTAACGTGATCCCTGAAAATTTAGCTATTACAGACACATCTTTGTAACGGAATTTAACCTTGGATTTCATCGTCCAAAAAGATCAGTGTGATTTTGCACAAAATTCAATTGTTTAGAAGATGATGGAAAATTAGCTTTACAAGAAGAATATGACCTACATATTGTCAGAAAGCAAGAGGCTAGAGACCAAAAAGATCATGATAAACTAAGATCAAAAACAGATAATACATTTGCCTGTTTCACGATGGACATGGAAAAGATCCTCGTCACCCTTCGCTTAATGTTGGTAAACTTTATTACTCCCAAAAATTAAAAACTTTTAATTTTACTGTTTATAACCTAGCTGTTTCTGAGGCTATAAATTATATGTGGCACGAAGGCATAGGATCAAAAGGATCTTCAGAAATTGCAACTTGCCTATGGAAACTTTTGTCAGATCTTGCTCCTTGCGTTAAAGACGTAACGTTTTATTCAGACACTGCTTCTGGACAAAACAGAAATTGCATAAATGCAGCAATGTTTCTCAGAGCAGTTACAATTTTGCCCATTAACACCATTAATCAAAAATTTATGGAATCAGGCCACTCTGAAATGGAGTGTGACAGCGTTCACTCCAGTATTGAAACCAGAGGCAGCAAAATCGATGTTTTTACTCCTGAATGTTGGTTTACCGTTACACGTACGGCAAAAACAAAAAACCATTTTATAAAGTGGTTGAGCTTAACTTTACAGACTTTTTAAACTTCAAAGAGTTTTCTTCTACGGTGATTAAAAACCGAAACAAAAAGGAAGATGGTGGAAGTGTCAGTTGGTTGAAAATAAAATGGTTACAATACAGGAAAGAAGATCCGACACGCATTTTTTATAAAGAAAGGCTTTCTGACCTTGAGTTTAAATCTATTATTATTAAAAAAATTACCACACGAACTGCTAGCACTTTAAAAGAAAATAAGATCAAACCACTTTATAAAAATGCTCTACCAATAGAAAAAACAAAGCTACAAAGTTGTATTCCGGAACATTTTTATAAAAATTTGAAGTCCACCGAAGAAATTGTTGTAGAATCATCAGATGAAGAGATGGAGTAACTAAATTTTTTTCATAAACTCATAAAATAGTTCTAAACCAGAAAGTTTGCGTTAAATTTGGTATAATTAGTATTAGCGAATAGTTGTAAGCCAAAAAATATTAGTATTATTTAATGTAACATCTGGATTTTTCAAACATTGTTGTGTAATCATTTTTTAGTGATATATTAAAGTTTGAGCATGCGAAGCTTTATTTTACTAAATGTATGGGGAAAAATGCAAAAAAGTGAAACGCAGAAATTTAAAATGCTTTTTTTCTCAAAATGTGTGGTCAGTGGATTAGAACCTTTCACTACTAGGGCGACGATATCATACTGTAATAATTGTATGTCAACACTTAATTAATATTTAGATATTTGCCATTTTGACGTTTTGTTTTGATTGTTATTTTAATATCCCTTGTATACTACATATTATGCGTTTAATATCTACACAATACATAAAAATAAATACAAGAAATTAAATAAATTGAGTAACATCTGATTTATATGTAACACAATTAATGTTATCGGTAATGCGGAAACCTGTTTAAAAAGATAATACTAACGTCGACATACATTTATGAAAATTAATTCAGGCAGTTATTCAGAAGGAGTCATACGCAACCTTATATGATTTTAACTATAACTAGGCTGCTTTTTTGTGTAATCGCAACCCGTTCATTATAGTTTATTTTATAGCGTTGCTTACTGTTTAGGTATTTAAAAATTTCAAGTGACGGATAACCTACACCTTTCTTTTCTTCTCAAAAATTTCGATATTGTTGTTAAGTTATTGCATGTTTCATGTTTAGTTTTATTTACCTACATGTACTATTAGTTTGGGTAAATGGCTCTACCACTACATACTTTGTTATCGCACTATACCCACACAAGGTTATTGAGCAGTGAACAGTTTAACCATATGATCGACAAGTTTCATTGTAATTATACGACAATAAATTGTATATGTTATTATAGATATTGCAAGTACATTTCAATTCATTGTGGAAGGAGATTTACAAACTACTAAGAAGTTATAAGAAACCACTAATCCGCCCGCTGGAGCTGAGAAGAAGGGAATTTCAAAACAAACTTCAATTATTCTACAATTGTAAACTTTCGGAAGCACCGGAAATTGGCATCAATTTTCTTAATGTAAATGAAACACTGTATATTATTATCATTTACCTATCTTCAACTGTTTTGGAATTATTGCGATATTTAATAAAAAATTGCGTTTTAGGAAAAGTTTTTTAATAGTTTACTAGCAGCTTGTTCTACTTACAGTAAGATTTTCTAGTCTAAAAATAAATAAACTGCTACCACTAATCATCCCCATAGATATGAATTCACAATGGGTCAAACAGCAAGAAAACCATAACAGTTGGTAAAATATATTTGTAAATTATCACAGATTATAGAAAATTTAGTGACTGAATCAAAAAATTTGAAATAAAAAAAAATAGAACATCGACATTTCAAATTTATTCTACATCCAAGCTACTCTGAAGCCTTCAATGTAAAAGATGACAAAAAAATAATTTAAATAATGGTTCAAATTATTTATTACTAAAGTCCGTTCAGTCTCATCTGGCGGTTATAGGATTATAGTGTAGGACGTTCGTTTTTTGTGTTCATTGTTATAAATCACGCCCTTAAAATACTTTCCATTCTATGCTATAGAAAAGAGAAACAAAGATAGTTATACACTGTCTCAGAAGTAGTGCGTGCTATTCTTGACAGTGTATTCAAACTTGATTTTTAATAACTAGGTAATAGAGTCCAATTTTGAATGACCGACGAATTGTCTACATCTTACAAATAATCCAGAAGTTTTCAAAATTCTACTCGATTTTTTATTTAAGTATTATTATATCCTTACACAGAGAAAAGTATTTTTTTAATTATAAATGCAAAAAAAGTTAAGATTTGATATAATTTTTAATTATTGTAAAATATTTCTGCCTGCAATAAAAATGCACTGTAAACAGTATAATATATATTAGGAATATTAGTACAAAGAGCAATTTTACTTGATTTGTGAGCAAACCAATTAAAAAATATGAAACGTACAAAAACATATGAAATAAATTTATATATAAAAACGAATTCTAAAACGTAATACAATAAAATTACTGGATCGTTTTCCAATATTTCAATGCGGTGTGACAGTAATTGCTGTTTTAAAATAGAATATAAATAATAATAAATAAAGAAATTATACATCCTCATCCGAGTCACTTAAATTATCAAAAATGTCTTCGTCTTCACTATCTTCACCGTTGACCGTAAAAATCAGAGGTCGTACTTCATCAATTATTTTTCGCGGTCGAAAGTGTCTTTTATTATACTTTCTGTGTGTTGGATACATCTTCTCCAGGTATCAGCGGTTATTTTATTCAGGGCCTCATTCCAAGTACTTAGAACGTGTTCTTCTCTTCCAGATGTAGCTCCAATACATTTGTCATAATATTCCTTACAAATGCCCCATACCAATTCAATTGGATTGAAGTGGCAATGATACGGGGGCAAACGTAGGACTTCGTGACCATAAAACAAAGCTAAATTGTCGATGACGTATTTATTACCATCTTCGGTTGCATTTTTTTAACTATTTCAAGTAATTCGGCTTTCAACATAGAATACTCAAATTCTATATTCTTACTAAGCAACCAATCAATAATCTGGTTTTTATTCCAGGAAGTCGAGGGTTTTGGTCAGTTTTTCTAGAATGGTAGCTTGCATTATCTAAAATAATGATAGACGGTTTTTCTAGTCGCCACAGTACAGATTCTTCAAACCATTTTTCAAATAACTCAGAATTCATGTTATCGTGGTAATCGTAGGATTTATTTTGTGTGCCAAAAATTAAACTGCTTCCCTCAACAAATCCATTTATATTACCCGCGTGAACAATTACGTAACGTTTACCATTTGATGTCTTGGCTGGTTGTTGTAAACTCTTCGAACTTGCGTCCTGCCAACTAAGTTTAGAATTTCCTTTACTAAACACCCATGTTTCATCCAAAAAACAAACTGCTTTGAATTTTTGGAGTTGACATTTTTAAATATTTTCTTAAAAAGACGTTCCTCATGACTTTGTTCACATAAACCGAGTCTATGGTTTGTTTTCTTAAATCGGAAACCCATATGCTTTAGTAAATAAGATAAACTAATTCTTTTTATTTCACAAACACTTTTCGTCTTGATTAAAGCCAATAGAGAATCTAAGGAAACGTGTTCTTTTTTAAGTACATTTCGTAAATTAACTCACGAATAGTTTGTTTTTACTATCTGGTAGATCGATAGAACGGATTTTATTTATCTTTCTTTTACTGGTTCTAAATCAACACATTCATTTCTTAGATTGCACAGTCTTTGTACGGTTCTGAGTGAAATTTGTAACGAGTCCGCTGTTCTTTGCTGAACTGCAAATACAGATAGTAGAGGACCACCGCTTTGTTTTTCTTCAGAAAAATAGTCAAACACGTTTAGCACTAACTCACGGCATTGTTTTGTCAACTTCTTTGGCATCTTGCAAAATTTTGAATTAAATCAACCGCACTTGTATAAGTTACACCAACAACTAACAATTAACAATAAATAATAATAACAAGAATAATCACAGCAATCGATACTTAATTACTAGAATGACATTATTATAATTACACCTATTAATGTTATGGAATTTCAAAATAAAGAGTACTTTCACTATATAATTAAAACTATTAATGTCACGTGACAACAAATATCTCAGTAATTACTCCTTAGAAATAAGAAAGTCTATGTAGGTGATGTACCCTTTTGGCTGGATGGATTAGGCCCAAAAATTAATTAGATCTGGGCATTTATAAATAACATCTACATGCCAAGTTTCATGAAAATTGGACTTGTGGTTTAGCCGGAATCTTGTTTACATACGTGCGGACGGCCGGTCGGCATAAAAACAAAATTTTTTTGCTTCTTTGTAACATAATAACTCTACTTCGTCGGAAAAAGTGAAAAAAATGAGGGGTTAAAATTTTCGGTTTAGAAATCGTCGCATAACTTCCCATCGTATACTATGATGTGGAGTAAAAATCGAGTAGAATTTTGAGAACTTCTGGATTATTTGTAAGATGTAGACAATTCGTCGGTCATTCAAAATTGGACTCTATTACCTAGTTATTAAAAATCAAGTTTGAATACACTGTCAAGAATAGCACGCACTACCTCTGAGACAGTGTATAACTATCTTTGTTTCTCTTTTCTATAGCATAGAATGGAAAGTATTTTAAGGGCGTGATTTATAACAATGAACACAAAAACGAACGTCCTACACTATAATCCTATAACCGCCAGATGAGACTGAACGGACTATAGAATATCTTCTTGCTCAGTTTCTAGTGACCACAAAACCGGTTCTTTTAAAATCCAGAAACTAACAGTTTTTAATCTGATGTATGAACTAGAATCATAAAGTTTAAGTTTCCAAGCCGTATTTTTAGTGGTCGAAATATTTATAAATGTAATAGATATTATTTGAAGAAATGAAAATAAAAAATTATGCTCTAAGAGATTAGAGCATTTTCAAACAATACGAAAATTATTATGCGAAATGTGTCATTTTAATTTGCGTTTCATTAGATACGATTCGATCCAGTCTTTAATTGAACTTAAGGAACGTGTTCTATCTTGAAATAAAATTGTATAGCCAACGAATTACAAACATAGTAAATTGATGTAAAACGTGTCATTTTGGTATTACTGTAAAATTTTTAATGTTCTAACATAAATAAATTTTTAATTGCTTAACCTGCCATAAAAGTTATAAAAGAAACTATATTTATATTAGATATAAAACTTCATTACAGTAATAAGCTAACCATCCCAATAAATAAAAATTAAATCTTTCTAATTATTTAAACAAACAAATGTTTGGGTAAAATTAATAAAACAACTTATTTAACATTTGTTAGTATAGATACAAACAGTAATAAAAACCAATTTAATTCATCGAATTAATGAAGAAATAAATCTTAAGATTTACATTATATTTTAATGATTTTTTTCGGTTTTAAAATAGTAGATCCTGTCAGCGGGATAATGTAATGTGTTTGCGGTAAACATGAATTTTATTAGTTTTACAAGTCTTTTCATTTTAAAAGCTCGTTAATATGTATACTCAACAGATTTGGTCTTGTATAATGATTTATTGTAAGAAAAATAAACGTCTGACTACATAGTAGGAGGCATACGCAAATATTAATTATAGCAATAATTTAGTGAAGATTAATTCTTGATCTACGTACTGTAGCGTGCTATAAAAATTACATGCACGATGTGTAAGATTTAAGCAAATCCATTCAAGTAGGTTTCATTTAATTCTCTATTCACAGATGCCTTGAGAGTGTTTTGATATTATAAAACCCTTATAATTATACAAAACCAATTATTGGGATTGAGAAGAAACCCAATGTAACTTTCAGCAAAGACTTGACTGCAAGGATTGATTGCATAATCGCCGATGTTTAGATGCTTAGCGAAACAAGCTTTTGATGTGAACTGCAATGTATTTGCTGAGTTCAAAATACGATATTAAATTAGTTTCTCTCTAAATTTTAGTGATAGCTCTAGTACGTATATCTCAATAATACGTTTACTTTGTGGTTTTAATATATAAACTACTACTTTAGTTATGATAAATAAAATGAATGGATAGCTGTGTTATATTATGTGTATTACTCTCAAAAAATCTATTTTGTATGACCTACAAACACAATTTCGAGTACGAAGGATTCATCGATTCTAAATATTTTCTATGGAATCGTTTTGTCCTGAACGTCTTGTGCAAGATAATATAAACTCAACAACTCTAATTATTGATTCTCTTAACAAACATAACGTTCCTAACTGTAATTAACCCAGGTTTTGCCATAGATTAAAGTTCAGCTTACTTGTTGCATAATAAATATTTTGTTGTTCAACAGCTGTATACATAATACTTTTATTTCCTTCATAGGGTTTGCATATTCGAATAAATAGTATATTAAACAATCGATACATTTTGGTTTTTCGCTTTAGACTTAGACTGTCGCAAAATAGCTTAAATTATAGACCTCAAAATTTTCTATAAAAGTTTTCACAAATTTAGATGAACATTTCCCACCTCTACTTTTTAACCAATAAGATCCCTTAATTTTGACTAGTTGCCATTGCAATTAAAAATATTTCCGGAATTTTTTTTGAGGGGCCACGATATTTAAGTGGAAATTTTTTGACATATGATCTACAACAATAATGCAAAATTTCTACAAGAATTAACATTTTTATTTATTATTCGCTATAAAGTTTCATTAAACAAAAAACACAAATTTGTTTAATTATTATGATTAACAATTTATATTTCAAAAAACGTAGGATGTACAAATATAGTAAGATTTAAATGTTGCTAGAATTTTAACCCATGGTGAATAGGAAGGTGACGAATGAATTAGATGTCTGTGTTTTAAGACTTATATGGAATATTTTGAAACAATTTTGTTCAAATCTTTTTTACGCAAAAGGCCATATTTACTTGACATCTGCAGCAGACTTTCTTGAATTTTCGTAAACAAACCATTCTGCTCTAACGCTTCCTGGTCGCAATCTTCTATTAATTTTGTTAAATATATTAATTTTGGATGACATATTTGAACTTAACTTAAGTCTTTGCAGTACTTACATAAATTGTTCTTCTCAAATTCTTTAAGACAAATGCTTACAAGACATGTTTTACATAATTTGCTGGTTTACTATACAGTAACGCAATATAATTTAGTAAGGGCGCACACCAAAGATGCATGCAGCATGCAGCAATCATTTGCGTTACAGCATTTGTTTCCTCCAAAAAATGCTAATAACAAATGCATCTTCATCACGCACACCGAGCAAGCGCCACATTTGTAATCATGTCGTCGTCAGAAGATGATGATTTTTTGATGTGGCGTTTAATTCAAAATCAAAAAAGACGGCGTTACCGGGTCCACCCTTACAATAAAAGTTGGAAACGACATGGCAACTTCATAGTCAGTGAAGAGTTAAAAAACGACCCAGATAAGTTCTACTCATATTATAGAATGTCGCAAAATACGTTCAAACTGCTATTAAATTTAGTGAAATTCCGTTTATTCAAACAAAATACAAACTACAGAGAGTCAGTGTCGGCGGAGGAACGTTTATTAATCATATTAAGGTAACAAATCTAAAGACATAGGTGATATTAATTTTGATAAGAGTTTAAAATAAATTGCTGAGTCTGTAGTGCTTCTGCTTGTTCGTTTGTGTATGTATGTGAATTATTGATGGATGAAGAATGGTCGGAATAATGTGAAAATTGACTTGATGGACGAACAATTGGGTCATTATATTTAATATTTTCAATCAGATCCAGTATTCCTCTTTGAAAACGTAACTGTTGTCGCTCTGTCATGGATTTCATATGTGGAACCAGACTCAACAAAAATAACTCGCACGGGTTTTTCTCTGTTGTTGTTACTTCAGCATTTTGTTTTTTCATTGTAAAATATTCGATAGCGCATTTATCCACAGCGTTAAGAGGTCTCTTGTACGATTTCTCTAAACATGGTAAAGATGTTCTTGATTGTTTGCTAGTGGAAGGTTCATTGAATAGTGCTGGCGGTGGTGAATTAACTAAGGAAGGTGAATTAATGTTGTTATTAACCATTGTTTCATCATCCCTTGAAAATACATGTGATGATGTATCAGCAAAACCTTGCTCTTGGGAGTCGTTAAAATCCTCGTTTAATTCCTGAGTATTTGTAACAGTCGTTCTATTACTTAAATTTCCTTCTTGTGTGCGACTTTTAGTAAAAGGATTTAAAAAGCGCAAATATTGTGCTAGATAATATTCCTTTTTTGCTCCTGCACCGGAACCACTTTTGGTTTTAGTATTTAAGGTGCGGATATAAGTGGAACGTATAACTTTCCACTTTCCTTTGCAGTTATTACCTGTAAATTAAAATTTATATTCATAATATTGTCGTAGGTATTTGGCCACGGGGTCATCGTTTCGTTCATTGTCATACATATTCATGAGAGGTGAAACAACGATTGGAAAAACAGTTGACGAAGGTTATGACATTATATGGCAGATTTTACAACCACTTTTTATGAAAACACCAACGACAGACGATTGGTTACACAATTCGAAACATTTTTGGGAATTGTGGAATTTACCCCACTGCATCGGTGCAATAGACGGAAAGCATATCCGTATCAAAAAACCAGGAAAGTCTCGATCTGCTTTCTTTAACTATAAAGAATATTTTTCCATTAACCTTACGGCATGTGCAAGTGCAGATGGGTTATTCACAAGTATTGATGTTGGGGATTTTGGTAGGAATAACGATTCAGGGGAATTTAAAAATTCCGGATTGTGCCTAGCTCTTTCAAACAATACTTTAAATATTCCTAGATCGTCTACGTTGCCAGGTGAAGAAGAATTTGGCCGTTCCCTACAATTCTATTTTGCCACAGATGAGGCGTTTATTTTACATACAAACATACTGAGACCATACAATCAACGGTTCCTCAACAACAATCGTCGGATATACAACTATCGATTATCCAGGGGAAGAAAAATTGTGGAATGCGTTTTTGGTATGTTTCAAAGTTTCGTGTATTCAAAACTTCTACTTCTTGTTCCGTTGATAAGGTTGTTAAAATTGTCAAAGCTGCTTGCGTATTGCACAACTTTATCAAAATAAATGAAAAAATTAAGTGTAATATAAACTCTGAAAGCACGGAAAAAATTTCAATTCATCGCCATCATGGAGGAAGACCAAGTAATGAAGCTGTTGAAAATAGATAGTATTTGTGTGAATATTTTGCAAAACCTTATGGTTTAGTGTCATGGCAAAATAACTATACAGCATAAAAGTAGTAATAAAGTGTAGATGTAGATAACTTACCAGATTCATTAAATTTTTCTCCAATTTTCGTCCAAATTACTTCCGTTATCCTTCTGTTACTGTATTCTTGAAGATTGTAATCGTAAAGTGGTGGATTTCGTTCAATTTCTTGAATAAATGCAATACAAAACTCTAAATCGTCTCTCATTTTTAACGTGTTGCTTATAGCTTTGAGCCGCAAATAATGTACATGTCCAATCTCGAAAATTGCAGCGTGAGTGCTTTCTCGCCACATAATCTGCAACGCAGCAAATGTTTACGCGGTGTGCGTTTGAACATATAAATATAAAGAAGCATTAAATGCTTCTTAGTGCATTTGCTGCACGCATGTTGCATACATCTTTGGTGTGCGTCCTCACTTACCAGCATAAAC
Organism: Abscondita cerata; assembly: GCA_030710515.1. Lineage (NCBI taxonomy): Eukaryota > Metazoa > Arthropoda > Insecta > Coleoptera > Lampyridae > Abscondita > Abscondita cerata. The sequence continues at coordinate 193,330 of JALBCR010000968.1, forward strand.
TTCATCTGTCAAAAGCATCGCCACCTATATCACGGCTACCTACTGCAACAAACCATGTTAATATTACATTTATATTAGAAGTGTTATTGATTACTTTAATAAAAATACATTTCTATTACCTTTAATTACCTAAAATTATGAAAGGACGATAGACTGAACTAATACCCATCTGAATTTTAGCATTTGGTGTAACTAAAGTAAAAATAACTAATCAATCTGCAAGAGCAACAGCTGTTTCGAATTTGGCCAAGGAAGGAGTTGGTGAACAACAGCTCATTAAAATTACTAGACACAGTAATAGTCAGTCAATCAAACCTTACTTACAATTGAACGTTGAACTAGTAAGTTTAAACATGATCAGAGCACAATGCAAAATAAAACAGAAAGTACCCAAATTCAAACCACCAATTCAAGCAAGCCCAATTTATAATAATTGTGTTTTTAATATTAATAAAACCTATAATAATTAAATGTATTTCATAATTATTTTGCTTATTAGTCGATATCATTAGAGATTTGCCAATGAAGATATTAGTTCAAATTAAATAAATTCTAAAAAAATCATATAGGTCTATCCACCATATTTAGTTAAATAAAAAAAATACCAACTTTAGTTAAACCAATGCTAAAACTCAGATGAGTACTAACTCAGTCTATCGTTATTTGGTAATTTTAGTTAACTAAAGGTGGTAGAAATATATTTTTTACAAGTAACATGACGCAATTTCGAAGAAATTCATATGTAGGTATATCTACCATATTTCGTTAAATAAAAAAAATACCAACTTTAGCTACACCAAATTCTCAGTCTGTTGCTCTTTCATAATTTATAGGTGGTAGAAATGTATTTCTTGTTAAAGTAATCCATAGCACTTCTAATGTAAAAAATATTATATTAACGGTCATGCTTTTGACAGATGACGTCTATATTGGTAAATTACATTTAGTTACTGTATAGTAAACCAGCAAACAAAGATATTCTTATGTAAAACATTTCTTGTGAGCATTTGCCTTAAACAATTTGAGAAAATGGAATGCTTTGAAAAGTACAATTTATGTAAATACTGCAAAGAGTTGAGTCAAGTGCAAATATGTCATCTCCAATTAATATATTTAACGAATTTAATGGAAAATTGCGACCAGGAAGCGTTAGAGTCGAATGGTTTGTTTATGAAAATCCAAAAAAATCTGCTGCAGATGTCAAGTAAATATGGCCTTTTGCGGAAAGTAGATTTGAACAAAATTGTTTCAATATATTACATATATTACAGATATCTAATTAATTCGTCACCTTTCTATTCACCATTAAGAAGAGAGGATGGGTTAGAATTCAAGCAACATTTAAATCTTACTATATTTGTACATCCTAAATTGGACCGGAATTTAAACCCTCATATGATTTGAAATATTTTTAATATTTTTTTTTAAGTGTTCTGATAGTGGAAATATCCTTAAAACAATTTAGGAACATATAACTTTTCAAATTCTCCATGTTAAACAGAATTCTTCAGATTTTCCAGGACACACGGTATAGTTTTTATGACTTCTAAAAGTGTAGTCCAAATTTAATATCAACAATACGAACTTAACATTTATTTTTTTACGTTTAGTGATAATTACAATAGAATGTGTCAAATATAAAATTTGTATAAAAATGAATATTTGAAACAGTTGATTCAATAATTATTCATTCAACTTAAGTTTTCACAAACACAAAAGGTTGAAATCACTTGATCATTAAAATGTTCATTGTTCAAACATGAATGACCCTTTGAATATTTAAGAAACAAATAACGTAGATTAGCCCATGGTGTAGTCAGTGTAGTGTATCAAGAATATTTACTACTATAATTTACTTTCACGTATACATTTTATTAACAACTTCAAGAAATGTTTCTTTAGGTATAAAGGAACATTTTTCACTTGAAATAATCATAGAACTATTAAGTAACCGATATTTCAAAATGCTTTTGCTACTCAAACGTGTACTAGACACCATTGATTGGTGTAAAACATTGTTTCTAACCAAAATAATCAATTTCTTTTGTAAAAAAAATTCGAAGTGGACTAAAAATCAAAATAAAATAAAAAATTTAAAGTGTCGGTCAATGTTGAATAAACCAGCTAACGCACCATAATTCTATCTCACTTTTTCACGTTATGCTCCATAAGAGGCATCTTAAAATTTGGCCGACACTAGTTGCATATGTGAGATAAAGTTAAATAAAAAGAGTTGAGCTTCTGTATTAAAATTCAGGAAAAGTAAAAGTTTGTATATTATAAATAAAAATATATTTTATGGATCGTAATACATATATTTTTAGTGGGTTATTGACCAATTGACCATGTAAACCTTTATGAAGTTTACAAATAGATATACCGTTGAGTTTTTAAAAAAATTCAAAAAATCTACACGGTTTTATAAAAAAAACTTTCCAAGTCACAGCCCTTTTAGGCTTGTTCAAACTAATTTATAAAAGCCTGGACAACTCTATGAAATTGAGTAAAATTACTAATATTGATATTAGAGGTAAATGATATGATCTAATTAAGTTGTATCTCTCAAATCCCAGACAATATGTTCAATATCAACAAAGCAATTTAATAGTATTGCATTCTAACGAGTGCCGCATGGTAGACCTCTGTTTTTCTTTTTGTACGTAAATGAAATTCAAGATTTTTTACCTCGTTCTTTGCTGATGATCCTACAGTTATTGAAACTGCAAATTCTGATGTAGACAGAATTGAAAAACTGCTTAGATACATTAATTTTCAAAATAAACACTGAAACAATAAAAAGTGCTACAAGACAACTCAGAGGAGGAACAAAGGAAATCTACAAAATCATTGATTCAGGAGAAGTACCTTTGCCACAGCGTGGTCATTGATTATAAATTCTGTTTTTAACCAATTTCTTAGCAACGGAAGCAGTAAATGATTCAACAGCACTAAATGTTGAATTTGTAACTAGTGGTGGATATTTGGACATACAGTGTGTCAACTTAAGTTGGCAACATATGGGAAACTTTTTTATTATTAGTTTTACGAAAAAAAGTTATTCTTCATAAAAAGTTTTGCATAATCTAGAATCTAAAATACAATCATCAAATATTAAATTTTTTCAATCGCATACGCGGTTTGTCAAAAAATATAAATTTTACTCAAGAGTAAAGTACCTTTATATTTGACAATGTCGAAATTTTTTATTAAAAAAAGTTGATCAGAACTAAATACTACATTCAAATATGCAATTACATTCAATTACATGAAAAAAATCATGTTTTCTTTTTTTGTCTACAATAACAATGCAAATGTAACTGTAGTTACATGAAATCTAGGATGCACTGATAAACGAAGTTGGAAGTGTTTGACAGTGAACTTCAATACATTCAGTTGTATTTAGTGAAATTTGGTAGGAAGTATTTTTAAAATTTAGTAGAAATGCCAGCAACATTAAGTACTGGAGATAAAATTGAAATTGTGTTAATTGTGGGTGACAATTATAAAACATATCGAGAAGCGGCAGACATTTTTAATAACCGACACCCAGAGAAAAACATTCACTATGGCACAGTAAGGGAAGTATTAAACAAATTTAAAACTTTTCGAGATGTAAGTAATAAATTTAATGATCTCAGTAATCGAACATCCTAAGAAATCTTTGCAAACAAGGTCAGCTTCGATTCCAAATCCTATTAACAAAGATACGGTTTCAAAAATTTTAAAAAGGAACAAGTTGCACCCATACAATTAATTCATACGTTAAGACTGGGCGATCATGATAGACGCTTTGAATTCTGTTGTGATATCCAAGAAATGTTAGAAGATAACCCATTTATGGGAAGACATATTGTTTTTTCGGACGAAGCAATATTTACATCAAATCGAATAGTCTCTACCCAAAATTGCCGTTAGTGGAGTGATACGAATCCAAATTTTACCATCAAAACTCGGGACCAGTATGCATTCAAAACAAATGTGTGGTGTGGAATTTGTGGAAATAAAATAATTGGACCTTATTTTTTTCATAAATCTCTGAATGCGGACCGTTATTTACTCTTTTTAGAGAATTAATTAGACGATTTTCTTGATAACGTTTCCCTCCTTCAACGTCAACAAATATGGTTCCAACAGGATGGTGCCCCACAGTAGGTTTGATGTAAGGCAATACCTTGAAAATAGTTTTAACGGAAGAGTTATACATCGGTTTTCAGAGATTTTTTGGCCACCTCGATTTTTTCTTGTGGGGTTACCTAAAAGAAAAGGTGTATCTTCAAAGGCCATTTACAGATGTTGCTCATTTGGAAAGAACCATTGCAGAATCGGTTCAGAGTATTACTCCGGCTATGGTTAGAAGAGTATTGAAAAACTTTTGTGAAAATACAATTACCTGTATTGACAGAGAAGGCGGGTATGTAGAGGTATTAGTGAATTAAAGAAGCCAATAATGTTTGTGAAAATTATTTCAACAAAATGATTTATTATGGCATTATTCATTTAAATGCATCGCCAAAATGTTACAAGACATATTTTAATTAATTGAAATGTTATCAAGTGTTCAATAAAAATAAGAAATTACTGTTTATTATTAATTATTGAAAACATTTAATAAAATTTACAAAAAAATGTATCATTTAATATTAGTCATCAGTTAATAACTTTGGAAAGAGTAAAAATAAGTTGAGCCAGATGGATCTGATTATAAACTTGAACCTATTTTTATTTAAATAGTGTATTCATTAGATTTTACAAGGGTTTTTATAAATAAATTTTGTTTTGTGGGAATTTGCTTATTACTTTCTGAACGAAACGGACAGGTTATCACGTTCGTAATAAAATGGTAAATGTTCAGTATCACTTAATTGAGAAAAATTTGTAAAAACTTTTTTTAAGTAGAAGGATGTAATTGCATATTAAAACATAGTTTTTTATTCCAAACAACTTTTCATAATTATAGTTTTCGATATTTTCACAAATAAAGGTACCTTACTCGTGAGTGACAAATTTTTTTTTTGACAAACCGCGTATACGATTACAAAAATTTATTATTTGATGATTGTATTTTAGATTCTAGATCATGCAGAACTTTTTATGAAGAATAACTTTTTTCGTAAAATTAATAGTAAAAAGTTTCCCATATGTTACCAACTTAAGTAGATACACGGTATATCATTACGCCAATAATTTTAATTTCAAAGATGACACTTTACCTTCGAATCACGAGGAAGCTGATACAAGAATATTACTTCATACACTATCAGCGAAAAAAGCTGGGTATAATAAATGCATTATTGAATGCAATGATACAGATATGTTCTTGTTTTGTCAGCGCATTTCAGAAAATACCTCATCCCTGAAATGTGGATGAAGGTGGGAAAAAAGAAATACGATGCGGTATATTCCCATTCATAAGATTAATTTAGAAGAACGTTTGTTAAAAAATCTTCCAGGATTTCAACCAATAACAGACACAACCAGTCAGTTATCTGATTTAGAAAAAAAAACATGCTGAAAAACATACATCAAATTCCATCAATTATTAAAAAATGTTGGAAAGAATTTTGATACAAGTGTTTTTAGAAACATTCACGATTTTGTTTTGAAACTTTATACTACAAATGAAGACATCAAATCCTTAAATCGTCTGCGAGGGCTATGGATGCTTCAAAGACTATAGATAATCTACCACCTACATATATTCGCTTTATACCGAAAGATGAAGTTGGTATGTTAGAAAGAAAGCACTGAAGGATGTCACTAAAATATCACGTGATGAGTGGAAGCTTGTGAGTGGAAATGGAAGAATACAAGATGTGTGAATTTTAGGTTAACAGTGACACGTTATCATGTATTATTTTACAAGAACTGTATTTAGAGTTGAAACGTAGTTTCCAAGCATCACGTGACAGTGATAGATGCGTCCTTGCACCTTTCTTTCTATTCTAGCAACTTCAAAGCCAAAGTGAACGTGACTTGTCTATCAGTACTTATATTTCGTCTGAGGTTATGTGTATAACGTAAAAGTGAAACATGCTTACTTTGTTCATAAATTGTAAACAAATATCTAAAAGAATCGGTTTATTGTTGAGAATGGTACTGAAAGCTGTTAAAGTATATGTACTTTTAATACCTTATGATGTGTGATCTTTAGTTGAAACATTGGTTGAAATTAAAAACTAGACCAGTAAATATGAAGATATGTTACCATGAAATTGAGAAATGCTTGTAGAACAGATAAATATATTTCACCAATAACATTGTCACACTTTAGACACTTTAGAAAGAAAATAACCCATGCAGAACAGACGTTTTCTTGAAACATGAAAATATTTCTGACCATAAAATTTGATTTTATAAAACTAAAACAACTCGCTTAGTAAAAACAATACTTTAGAGTATCTAAAGATGCAATTGTAGGGAAATCCATTAACATTTACTTTGTCATACATTCTAATAAATTAAATTTTAGTTACCATCATGATTTACTTTTAAGTTTTAAATGTGAAACTTCTTTGCTTGTATAAAGTTACATAGTTTTAAACGTAATGAATATGTTTCATTACAGTTTTCTTCGATAAAGCACAAATGTACCTAAATGGATTTTCTTGTCTCTAGACACTTCCTAGTTAATGCAATTCAGTCTAACAATGAATTCAGTGTATGACTATAGAGATGCATCATGTGACCCTTCAACCCAATTTACCGAGTTGCTTAGCTTAAAACCTCTCAATGTAATCCCTCCTTCGTTGCAGACCAATCACCATTACTCCAACAAATGCTTTCAAGTATGGATTTATCCGAATAGTGGTTTGAGATGATAGCGTTTCATGGCACCCTGCCGCCATAATATATGTTGACTTCACAAGAATAAATTGAAGCTTTAAACTTTAAAATACATATATTCTAAAATTTAACGTCTTTATTTTGTAGAAGTTTTGGAACGTTATAAATTATTTTGGTTTAAGGTCTTATATCTAAATTATGTTCAGCCACAATACTTTTTCCTTGTAACAAACTCCATAACAATAAATTGTTTAATTAACTCGATATGATATTATTGAATAAAACCACTTTCAATTCAGAAACAGAATCGTACTGTGTCCAATGTACGTCTCCAAATATATCTCATAATGCATACACTTACCTGTAATGGGCTATAAATGGGTTTCTCGTCAACATGTCTGATCTTTTAATCATAGAACAATGCTATGCAAACTATGGCACCTAACAATATTATTATTAGATCGGCAAATAATGACTGATTTCGCAACATTTTATACAGTCAGCCGCGTTGCATATACATATAAAGTATAGTTACGTGTATATTTGAAAGCGTATATGTTGGCGGTCCTACGTGATATGAGGCTCACGAAAATGATTGTTTTTGTTGACTTTATCAAATCTGCCCTTGTTCAGATATTAAAACGTGCAACGAAAAATTGGTGACAGTTTTATTGGGGCGGTTTTAGAATACCACAAAATTTTTATCTTAGTTTAAATTTGTTCATTTTTATTTGTTTTGCTTTTTTGCAATATTCAGTCTGCCTATAATACGAAACGATTACATTGATGGAATAATTAAAGCTAGTAGCGAGGCAGACGAATCACTCAAAAACTTTGTTCATTTTTTTTTATCAAAATCGGTCAAAATGCATTTATTTATTTATTCGTATGGTACATTTTTAATATTGTATTGTGATGTAAGTGTTATGTATGGTGTCCCAGAACATCAGTATAAACTTGTATAGTGTGGTGACGAAACCGTGTGCAATAGTGGATTGGTTCGTCTTGGCAAAGCATTTGCTTCAAGGTTTAGGAAAACCACTAAAACCTAATAATGCCAACCCTTACCCACCTTAGTATTCAAATGTAATAACATTAATTAAGTGCGTAAATATTATAGAAGGTAAATAAGAATATAAAATATAACAGCACAGCCATTGCATGACGACATATAATGGACCGGTCCAAGCGCCAGTCACGACAATGACGAAAAAAAATAGTTATTTAAAGAAATAGCAAAACAAAATAATGGAAAAACAGATAATCAGGACAAAAATACAAAATATTGCTGAACTTCAGATGTCCTTCAGATTTGTAAGCCATAATATGGCTTCAACCGTTAAATTATGAATGTTTGGAAACCCTCCTTTAAACATAGTTAATTGACAATCCTCTACAATATATGTAACGGTCTCCGGTTGGTTTCTACAGTCACAATTTGGATTAGAAATCGCACGCCATTTAAACAACATAGAGATGCATTTTGAATGGCCTGTTCTTATGCAACTTACTTTTGACCAAATTTTTTTTTTTATCAAAGCCCGGGACTTCTATTGTTGGATCATCAATGAGATGTTTATTGAAAACATCAACTCTAGACCATAATTTATTCCACTCTTCAACTTCAGAAAAAGCCGTACTTAAGTAGTCTTGGAACCATATAGGACTTCGAGATTTAAGTCTTTCAGCAGGAGGGTTGTCAATGTCATTCCAAATTGGTAAGTGTTTGTTAAGTTGGCATTTATCCCATTCTCGTTTTAACGCAGCTCGATGGAGTAATATTATAAAGAACAGGAAGCCAATCGAGAGGAGTAGATTTAATGGTTCCACTAATTATACGCATAGTGCAATTCAACTGCGCATCTATTTTTTTTTGTATGATAACTATTCAACCAGACAGGAGCGCAATATTCTGCTGTAGAATAAACTAATGCCAATGCAGCTGTACGAAGTGTCTTTGTATCTGATTCCCATGCTATTCCAGCTAATTTTTAAATGACATTATTTCTTGTTTTCATTTTTTGTTTGACTTTTTCTAAATGGTCTTTTTGGAATTAAAAACATATCTAAAGTTGTATGAATGTAAGCTTTCGCGGCTGTTATCATTAAGATTATTATCTTTCGGGTTGAGCCGTGTTCGTCCTTCCTTCCTACGTTCTCTGCTCCAAAGTCTTTAGAGTAACTTCTGAAGAAGCTAACAGCATAGTAAGCGAAACGTCAAGCAGAGAACGTAGGAAGGAAGGACGAACACGGCTCAACCCGAAAGATAATAATCTTAATATCTAAAGTTACTCCCAGATAAACTGGGTTAAAATTATGGTTTAACTTTTTATTATTAAAGATAACATTAAGTTTTCTACTTTTTTTTCTATTACTTAATTGAAAACAAGAAACCTCTGTCTTTATTTATTTTCAATTTCGAAAAAATTCGAATGTTGAAATGAAATTGCCATATCATCGGCGTAGAAGAATTTTCCACATTGTAAAGAAGGAAGTTCTGAAATATATACATTAAAAAGAATAGGCGCAAGAACCGATCCCTGTGGAAGACCATTATTTAAAAATCTAAATTTACTGCTTTTATCTCCAACAAAAACTCTAAACTGCCGAAGAGACAACATATTTTCAATAAAAGAAATAATTTTGGAACAAGGAATAACGTTAAACAATTTAAAAAGTAAACCTTCTCTCCACACAGTATCGTATGCAGCAGTTAAATCTACAAAGACAACTCCAGTTTTAAGTTTTTTCTGAAATCCAGCTTCGATATGTGTTGTTAATGCCAATACATCATCACAACAACTTCTACCGGATCGAAATCCTGCTTGTTCAATTGGTAATCTCTCTTCTATTAACGGATTAATTCTTTGAAAAATCAATATTTCGAAAACCTTATAAATTACAGTTAACAAACTTATTGGACGATAAGAAGTTGGGTCTGTAGGAGATTTATTTTTCTTTAAAATTGCCACGACATTACATTTCTTTAAATTTGTTGGTAACTTACCTGTATTATAAATATCATTGAGAAACATAAGTAGCCACTTCAAAGAGTAATTTACCAAATTTTTCATAAACTCTGTACGAATTTTCATAAATGTACGAAATCCATATTTTCCATTAATGAATTCTATTTCTCTTTTCTTCCATTATTTAGAGATGACAGTACAGCATTCCCATTTTTTTTATTTGGGTTTTCTAGATATGATTTGTACAATCTGTTTGTTTCAGTTGACCAACATGGGACATATTCTTGTCGAAAACCACGTGGAATGGATTTTTTTGCTGCACATTTAACAGCACCTACGAACATAAAATAATTATCAGAAACCGGTGGTATCCATCTAAGAATAGAATCGAGAGATGTTCTATAGTTTATCCAATTAGCTTTTTGAAAATTCCATCTTGGTTTTCCTAAAGATTCTACAAATGGAATTTGAAGTCCAATTTGTATTAGCATTGTTGACTTCTTGGAAATCGTTTAATACCATACGTGTTGATTGTAATGGAACCATGTCACGATCCATTGATACTAAACACAGGTCCGGGCTGTAATCGTTTTGCCATCGACCGGAGTAAAATGTTTTGTTGTCTTTTGGAAAAGTTCTGGTCAAGGTATTGGAGGAGGTTTGTAAATATTTACTATGTGTAAATCTCCTATTTTAGTAGTTAGGTATAACAAAAATTCCAGAAATTATACTTTTTTGTATATTTCCATATTGAATATTTTCTTTGACGTATGTTGCTATTCCATGAATGGGGCTCTCAATAAAGTCTATTAATTGAAAACCTTTTACTATACCTTTATTGAGTATACTTGTCTTATCTCCACAGTATGTTTCCTGTACAAGTAAAATATCGACCCTATTCCTGAAACAAAGATTAGACAAGAAATCTGATTTGTCCTTACTCAACCACTCAACATTAATTTGTAGAATATTTGTTGTGTGCCCCATATTAGTGTATGATTGTGTTTTGTAAAATTGTGTTGTACATTTTTTCTTAATTGTCCGTGAGGGTCTTGATAACCGGGTCCGGTATCAAAAGTGGTGATTCTTGGGAACATGTTTTTCTTGTTGACCATCGAGTACTGTAAAGTACTGATCACCTTCCATATTTTATATTTGTATTAAAAACGCCTAAAAACACCCACACATTTTGACGTTTATTTATTTATAATTAATGCATTAATCAGTCTTTCATGTTAGTTTAAACTTTTTCGAAATCGGATTTAGAAATTTAAATTTAACATTTCATATCATAATTTAAACCCAGCCAATTTAAAAAAAGCAAACATAGTATGAGCAAAGGTCTCATTCATTCCAAGAAACCTTCACCACTCTGCGAATAATTTCAGTTTGTATTTAAAACACGAACAATAGTATATTATACACCAAGGTTGTGAAGTCTGTCATTATTGCCTTAGCACCAGTTTATTTCGCGAGGGACTTCACAACCATGGTGTATATACTATTTTTTCAACTACTAACCAAATTTAAGCCAAAAATAAAAAATAAATATTTTTCTTGTAAACATCAAGTAGCACAGGAATGCAAATAAATCAAAAAGCATTAAAAGCTACATAAGTTGATAAACCAACTGCAACTGATTCACTAAACACTTGTGTGACATATTTCACCTTCATTTTCTGAAAATTATTCGGAGTGATATGTAAATTAGTTGATTTAGGAGCCAATCGCAGCGGTTTAGATTTGTCTGACATGTAGAAATTTTTAATGTCTTTCCAAGATGCTTTTTTGTTATTAAAGATTATATCGTATTTAATCAAGTTATTTTGCACCGACTTCAATAAATAGGAGACATCGTAGAAATAATAGATTTTCTTATCGTTTACGAGAATGTTTGGTTTTTCAGGTGATACATATATTCTTTTAATTAGGCTTAGAAAATTTTACTACTGCCCTAACATTCGCACCGCATTGTAATTGTAGTTTTTCTATGCAGTCTAATACTATCGACTTCAATTTGTCACCTTTACATATCGTATTTGTAAAGATGTAGCACAAGGGTTGTTTAACTTTTTATATATAACTCTAACCATGATCACTTAGCAGTTTGAGCTGGCAAAAAATTTAAAACCTACTTTAAAATTAACATTTTGGGGCTCGTAAAATATAATTTTAGTGAAAATTGTTTGTATTCCTCTATTTATCTCCTGCTTCTTAGTGGTTTATTTTTAAGTCCACTTCAGCTGTCACAATTTGTGCTCTGCTTTCGGGAAGTAATTGTTGGGATATGTTAACTTCAATTGAAGTGCTTTCTTTTCACGTTGCAATTTAAGAATGTTCCTCCGTAATTTTCTTTACCTAAGAGTATTTGAGCTGCAAGCTTGAGTAGTTTTGGTATAGCTAGAGATGTTAACGGGCATTTATTGCTTCGCCAATATACCTTGCATCATTTGAATATTGGGTTTCAGAAATTAACACTTGTAATTCATTTAGGAATGGCAAGTGTTCACCACATACTTGTTAAGTTTTTAGAGTCGAGATTTTTATGCAACAGATCGGACCTTCCAGATTCTGTTAACCATTCAAAACACCTACAACAAAATGTTTGTAATTTACTTAAAATTCTTGATGTAACTTAACTCGCCTGGTTAAATCTCCATTGGGAAACCTGAAAAAACTGATTCTACAATCATATTTAATAAATCAATAAATTCAGGTTATGTATTTGCGGTTATGGGATGGGGGCGCGAATTATAAACTAATGGCATTTTTTTATTCAAATAATTTTATCGTATTAGGTAATTTTAAGCAGCAAATACGTTAAAGATAATCTCCTGGATATACAAAATGATGTTTCACTCGTTTTTGTTAAACAACTATTCTTAGATTCTCAAAAAAATTGAAATTGTCCATTATTAACCTTGGTCAACAATAGAAAAAATTATTAACCACTAATAGAGAAATTCAACTTCTCAGTTGGCTAGGAGACGCAATAATTGTCCACTTCACAGCTAGTAGTAGAAAAATATTATTATTATTTACTTAGATGACAACATTCAGAATACAGTAATCTAGCTCATTTATACATGCATTTTCAAATGCAATTTAAAAATGTTAATTAATGGTAAACATATCGTGGGTAACAGGCTAACAGCGTAAAATACCTAAGACATCAGTAAAATTAATTACAGTTTTCTATTTATATTTAGCGCCAATTTTGTAGTGTAAATACAGAGTAAAATTGCAAACTTCTCCATTAGAAAGCGTAACTACCCTTTGAGCTGCGCACATAGATAATTTCATTTATTGCAACAACATGCATATCATAATAATTACAAGTATGAAAAAGTTAATACTGACGAAATAAGTAAAATAGATCTTGTTACAATGAAGCTCGAAACAAAGATAACCTGGGGGCAAGCTTTCCCTCCGAAACTGTACAACCCATCCCCCTATACCTAAGAATATTACCGACTATATTACTAATTTTTTTAAAAAAAAATTGACAATAAGTCCATTCAAGTGTGCTTCATACAGTTTCACCGATGTTTTTTTATGTACCCAAATATCGTGACTATATCTCAATAATTACCTATCTTTGTCAAAATAGTTGTTAAAACTCAACAAATTGAAAAACATGTTTAATTTAATAAACTACTTCACAGCTACGTTTTCACTAAAGACCCATCATTCGTTCAAGCGGGCACAGTATACCTTTTAAAGTGAATTCTGTGACACACGAAATGCGTGCAGTTGTTTGGCTTCGTACCTAACTATTCTTCTCAGGTACATTGCCGCATTACTAGGTGTATAGTATTCTGGCTGTACATGAAGTATATTAAAAAACAAAGTACAACACTTGGTAAACTTGCTTGATCAGACGTTTTTCAGAACATCTATAGAGAATGAGAGATAAACACCTTTATGACCTCAAGCCGTCGTTCGGAATCTAGTTCATCACCACCGTCCATAGAACTGTTAAATCTTAGGGAGAAATAAAAATAGTCTTTTTTTTCCAGTTATTTTTTATTTATTTCAAGTTTGTTGACAACATTCCACCTGACCTTTAAAAGTTAATCTAATAAACTGAGATTAATCACTATTTTTATCTTTTGTTCTTTTTCATTTCTTCATTTGACGACCATTTTTTTTGTAAAAATCCACAACTCGGTTGGGTAGAGACCCTCATGTAAAATAATGTTTAATCAAACTTATTTAGTGTCATGTATTTAACTATTGTAGAAGATTGCCCATTAACGAAACTTAAAGGAGGGTTTGTTAACATTCATAATTTAATGGATAAAGATGCATTATGGCTTACTAATTTAAAGGGCATCTGAAGTTAAGTAATATTTTGTCCTGATTATCTGTTTTTGTTTGCTATTTCTTATACAAATATTTTTTTCGTCATTTTCGTGACTGGCGTTTGGACCAGTTTATTATATGTCGTCATGTAATGGCTGTGCTGTTATATTTTATGTTTTGATTTACCTTATATAATATTTACACACTTAATCAATATTACTACATATCAATACTAAGATGAGTCAGGGTTGGCATCTCTAGGTTTTAGTGGTTTTCCTAAACCTTGAAGCAAATGCTTTAGCAGGACAAACCAATCCACAATTACACCCGGTTTTGTCTCTACACTGTACAGGTTTATACTTATCTTTTAGGATACCATACATTACACTTACATCACACTAAAAGAAAGTTTTACTGTACAACATACTGTACATGGAGTATTTCACAATACAATGAAAATTAATTTTTTTCTGGTTATTTTCGCCAGGCAGTTAACAACTCCTGGACCCTTTATTAAAGTGGAATCTTTTTTGTAAACGAAAAGATTTTAACCAGTTCTGGAGTTATGGCAACGTTTCGCACTCTGTGTTGTGGGTGCTTCATCGGGCCACCATTTATTAAAAATAAAACAATTACAACAGGTAACGATATACAGTTTCAGATTTTTTAATTATGAAAACTAATTTAGTGATAATTTACAGTACAAATACCAATATTTAATTAACAACAATTGAAGAAAAAATTAAAAAACGACTATATGTCAATTTCTAGAAAGAGTCAAGAACGACAAATTCAAAAAACTACTTGTTGTTCTTCCTCGCACGTTAATCGCAATTTTAAGTTTTTGAGCGCTTTCCCGTTAATCTCCGTGTATAATTTAGTACTTTTGATATTTGTGAAAGACGCGATTTTATTTGCAAGTTGTGCAGTCGTCAAATACGCTTTGTTCACGATCTGCAATCTACATATCAAATATGGAGGGAAATGAAGCTCAACACGGAGTGGAAATCCATGAACAGCAACCGGAAGAGGAGGATGATTCCACATGTTCATCATGCGACCCCGTTAGACATTCTGAAGAAGATCGGTCAAATTCAATGTGGATATATTGCGACAAATGTGATCGCTGCTATCACGGAATTTGCGTTAACCTTTCAAATGAAGAAATTGCTAATCTTGGAAAGGATTCGACGAAATGGTTCTGCCCCAAATGTCCTCCAGAAAGGAACCACAAAAATGGGTTTTTCTGCCCCCACTGCTCAGACGAGTTCACAACTTCAAGAGGTCTAAAGATTCATTTATCAAAAAACATAAAAATAGGGAAACCTATTTTGAATGTCCACCGGGCGAACAGGATTTCATCTCCCTCATCTCGTCCTTTAAACCTAATGTTCCTATTCTGAAACGAATCCCAAGCGGAGCCAGGAATGCAGCAGCTTGCAGACTCGCTAACATAATTGAAGAATGTCTTACAGAAAACTCGCTTGAGGTTTGGAAAGGACTGCTACTTTTCTCGTTTCAATGTCTTCGGATCCCGGATGGGCAAGGCAAAAGATAGCTAACCTCCTTGGTAAAAGAAAATGTATCATCTCAGTCAGTTCCCAAAATGTCACAGCGTCTAAGAGAAAACGTGTAGCTGGGAGAAAAGAGTACAACGTAAAATGGATGATCATGATCTTAAGGGGCCCTTCGAATTCTGTGTTCGAATGACACTCTTGCTCCGATTAATGAGGATACATTTTCAAAACTAAATGTCCTACATCCTGGGCCATCCCGACCTGTTGATTTACCAGAACCTCCGAATGAGACAACGCCACATTTGGAAGTAGACGAGAGAGTAGTTTCCAAAGCTATCTCATCTTTTCCTCCGGGATCTGCATCAGGAATTGATGGTCTTTCGCCTCAACACTTAAAGGATTTAACAGCAAAATCCGCAGGCGAACAAGGGAAGCGTCTTCTGAAGCTAATCACAAAGTTGGTAAATTTGATGCTAAAAGGGAAGTGAATCTGGAAATCCAAAAATATGTATTTGGTGCCAACCTTTGTGCCTTAAATAAGAAAGGAGGTGGATTACGCCCTATTGCAGTGGGTTGCACAATACGAAGATTAACTGCAAAAATTGCTTGCTTAGAGAACCGGGACGACTGCTCCACTTACTTCCAACCCCATCAGCTCGGGTTTGCTACAAAACAAGGATGCGAGGTCATTGTTCATGTGACTCGAACGTTCATTGATAACCACCTTAATTCAAACTCGGTGATAGTCAAAATCGACTATAAGAATGCCTTCAACTCCGTCGAAAGAGATTCCATCCTACAGGAAGTAAAAAGCCACGTTCCACAAATATACCCATTTATGTGGTAAAGTTACTCGTCACCGTCGCTGCTTTTCTTTGGGGACAAAACAATAGAATCTCAAGTGGGAAGTCAACAAGGCGACCCTGCAGGACCATTAGCCTTTAGTTTGGCAATCCATCCAATTATCCTTTCTCTACAATCGGAATTTCGACTTTTTTATCTTGATGATGGGACAATAGGAGGGGATCCTGTTACAGTTTTGAAAGATGTAGAAAAGCTGGTTCAGGAGTCTAGTAAGATTGGTTTGACTGTCAACCCTTCCAAATGTGAATAGTTTTTTACATCAGGGAGTATTGACCATGAAATCCAGAGCAAATTCCAGGAACTTCTACACGGTATCCACACAGTGACACCTCAAGATCTAGAGTTGTTGGGAGCACCCCTTTGCGATGAAGGAGTTTCGGACGCATTATTAGAACGCCTCGAAACAATGAAGGCAATGTTTGGTCGTTTGAAGAAACTTTCCGCCCACGTCGCATTCTTTCTTTTAAAAATTGTCTTGGGATTCCAAAGCTACTATATGCATTACGTACCACTCCTTCATGGATGCATCCAAAAATTTTAGAAAAAATAAACAGTGGAAACAAGCTAGTTTACCTTTACGACACGGAGGATTGGGAATTAGAAAATGTACCGATCTTAGCCTACCAGCGTTCCTAGCGTCTTGTTCTGGTGTAAAGTCAGTCGTCTCCAACATACTAAATACTACCGTTGACGATCTGTCCATTCACAAAAACAATGAAGCACTGGATTTATGGAAAGCTAAACATGAAATGGTTCCTCCAATCCCTGAAGCACAGATAAATTGGGATTCGATTGTAATAAAAAAAGCAGTTGAAGAAGATCTAACATTTGAGACTGACACGGACAAGGCGAGATTAGCTCCTTTGCAGTGTAAAGAAGCCAATGCTTGGCTTGATGCTTTCCTTCCAGAAACATTGGAATGCTAATGGACAACAATCAACTACGCATTAGTGTCGGACTACGTCTTGGATGTGACATTTGCCGCTCATATACTTGTTTATGTTCCGAAACTGTAGATAGCAAAGGATTGCATCCCTTGAGTTGCACCAAAAGTAGTGGACGATTTTTCAGGCATTCGGAAATAAATCAAATCATCAAACGAGCACTATCATCATTAGAAATCCCTTCTATACTGGAACCGACTGGAATATCCAGAAATGATGGAAAACGTCCTGATGGAGCCACACTCGTACCTTGGGCCAGAGGTCAATGCTTGGTATGGGACGTTACTTGCGTCGACACATTTGCTCCCTCTTATTTGCCCAAAACTTGCTTAGAAGCCGGCGCTGCAGCTGAAATCGCGTGCAAACGCAAACATTCAAAATATTCTAAAATAAAGGATGATGGCAACATTTTCAAAGCTTTTGCAGTGGAGACAATGGAAGCTTGGAGTGAAGAAGCGAGGGAGTGGATGGACATTATTGGAAAGAACCTAAATTTTATCTTTGGCGATCCGCGTTCTAAATACTACCTAACACAACGCATTAGCATGGCCATTCAACGTGGGAACGTGGCGTCAATCCTCGGATCTCTCCCCACCACCGTCCTCATGGAGGAGATATTTTATTTATAATACTTTAATTTTATTTAATTGTTTTTATTTTACCATTATTATTTATTAGGTTGGGCTTTATAAGTTACATGTCATAAACGTTCTTACTTCGTTAAAAAAATAATTGTCACAAATGACATATAAACTCAGTATTGTATGGCAATTTATCATGGTACGACTTACGCTTGACTAACATTTACAAATCGTTCAACTTTATTACGAAAAACAGCGTTCTGTGAAAAATGTTTTTCGTGCGTTTCGACCATTTTATCCCCGTCATTCTCGACCCGGTGAGTCCAATATTCGTGACTTAATCGTAAAATTTGAATGTGAAAAAATTTATTAGATTTCCCACGAACTACCATTGCACGTCCGGCCCGTAGTGTTGAAAATATCGCAGCGGTAGCTAAGAGTACGCGTGAGGATCGCCGAGAATCGATTCGGCATCGACAAAAAGTCAAACGAAAGCTTATTTAAATTTGCATACAACTGTGAAGTTTTGGAGTAAAATCTTAAAACGCTTTAAAATAAAATGAAAAAACGCCATGCCGGTAAAAGCATTAGTGTCAAGTATATTATTGTTGTTTCTATGGAAACTACTTTACACAGAACAAAAAAAGTAAGGTTGACATCAGAAAACTAACTAAAAGTATTATTAAAGCAGATGCTCGAAGCGACCGCCTGTGACTCCAAGACAATGATACAACCTTTCTTCAGTTTCTCTACGTACATTCCTTAAAACTTCATCATTAATTTGTCTGCATTGATCAGTTATTCTAAAACGCAACTCTTCTAATGTTTGCACTTCAGTTTTGTAAATTTTTGACTTTAAATAACCCCATAAAAAAAATCTAATGGGGTTAAATCGGGTGATCGGGCAGGCCACTCTAAAAAACCTCTTCGACCAATCCACCGGTTTGGGAAATTATTATCGAGATAGTCTCTTACATTTAAATAATAATGAGCGGGAGCTCCATCCTGTTGAAAGATAATATCCTAAAAAAATAATGATAAATTGAGAATTAACCATGTTGATAGCTAGTTACTCTATGGAATTCTGGATTTTCTTGAGCGATTTCTTGTATTCTTGGAAATATTTGCCTTTCTAATAATTGGAGATAAATTTCCCCAGTCAAATTTCCTTCCAGAAAATACGGACCAATGATATGTCCCCCATTATCCCACACCAAACATTCACCTTTTGAGGGTACTGAGTGCTAGTAACCCTAAACTGATGAGGATTAGTGTCCGACCAGTACCTCACATTTTGCCTGTTAACTTCTCCATTCATTCATCAGAAAAACATATGCGGCCCAAATAATCAGGTTCTTCTCTTATGTTATTTATTATCTGTTCGCAAAACTCCATTCGTCTGTCAGGATCATCTTCATTAATTTCATGTACAAATTTAAGTTTGTACGCATGAAACTTGTTTTTTTAAATACTTCTTAACTGTACTCTTACAACTACCTTGCTGCTCCGCAATAAAATTTGTGGTAGCAGTGGGATTTTCAACAGCACTCGCCAAAATATTCAATTGCAATTCTTCGGAAATAGAAGGACGACCTGAACGTTTTTTATGCGAAACGCTACCAGATTCCATGAATTTTGACAATAGTTTCCTGTAATATCTGCCATCGATTTGACGGTCAGGAAACCTAGCATTATACAAGCGGACTCCCTGATGAAAATTTCGATTTGCTTCTCCGAAGATTATAATGGCTTCAACTTTTCTATTAATTCTCTTTGCATAGTTAAGAATTCTAATAACAAGATACGAATGATACTTGTTTGACGTTTTAAACTACGTTTAAATATGTACTTCTCAAACTAAGCTGTCTTAAATATTGACCGTTCATATGGTTACCAATGTTGCCATGGATATGGAATAGGAGCAAGCCTGCTTATTTAATTTACTAAGCCGAAAACTCTTTAAAGTTTTCTTGTTGCCAGCTAGCGATAAGTTGATTATTTTGCTTTTTAAACCCCATAGCTGTATGCAAATTTAAATAAGCTTTCGTTTGAGACCCCACTCGACCCCTACTCTAATTTAAGATTTTGAGGTTATGAAACCTACTCAAACAATTTTGAGCTGTCACATTTGTAATGAGTACCATATGAAAGAACTCAATTTTTGTGTACACTGTGTTAATTTGAGCTTTTTAAATTCAAATGGACAAAAGTTAAGGGGGGCCTGACTTTTCGTCCTCACTGTATATCGTGACGTCAATTCTCGTATAAATCACATAATATGGGTTGTTTGATTTGTATGCAATTGTTTTTTCAAGTAACAAATTAGTTGTGCTTTACATAAACAAACCACCATTTATATTTGATTTATACGAGTATTGACGTCACGACCTATGTCAATACGTTTAAAAAATTATTTTAAAAAATAGTTTTTTGGAAAATTTTTAAATAAAAATATTTAATACTGAGCACAGCATATTTTTTTTGTAATACTGGGATTTCCTTTTAAGGTTATGACTTAGCACTAAACTACAATTCTCTTAATTATAAATTTTATGAAAACACTCCCTTGATAATTTTACAAAACACACAAACTTGTCAACAAAACGTTTATACATTTAATTTTCCTGATTTCATGTAAATAACTATAATTATATTATTTGAAGTTGTATACTAAATAGTTTTTCTCAATTATAACTTTATAAATAGATTCTTTAAGATTTATAGTATACAAATCAGAACACTCACATGTCTATAGAATTTACAATTCAAATGGTATCTAGTATTAACTTGGCGCAATCCACACTGTTGAGGGTAAACTATGTTATAATAATAATATAATATTCCCAGAAGGAAATAAATCCATGCAAAGTTTCTGAATGCTTATGGAAAATATTCTTGAATATTGAGTTTTAGCTATTACCATTGTTAAGTATATAAAAACAATGCTATTAATATGAATAAACGTATTAATTTTCTATTATAATATCATGAAGGATGTTATTATTTGCATTCTCTTTTGTCAGTCACAAATTAACCACAGACAAAACTTTAATATAGAATAGTGTAGTTAGACGTTAGGAACTACCTACTTTTGTTGAGGGAAAATTGTATTAATAACCCAAAACTGTAATACATTTTTTTTTATTAATATAGGTAATTGTTGATCAAAAAAAAGTTATTGTACTATGTATATGCACATACGGATAGCACTAAATCATTGCTTTTGATAGGAGAGGTTGATTTTCTTGTTTTAGTTAACAATCTAATAGTACAAATATTTTGCTTAACCAATATACACATCTTCATATTTGCTGTATTCAAACTAAGCCACCACGTAGCAACATTAGATAGCTTTTCCTATTCCCAGGGCAGCACAAGATTAAAGTGGAGTCTATGTCTATGTTTATCCGTTATTCTAAGTAGAATTATACATGAAAGACGCACTGTACTGCAGTTTCCATTTTCATTCTTGATTACATCCACTTCGAGGATTTAAGGATAAAATGTACTAAAACACCAAATAATCGACTGACGCTTGTAAAAAAAAAACATTTGTAAGTAAATACATAATTCGAGAATTACACGACCTCCCATCATCGAAAAGAACATAATAAATTGTAGTTGGACGAGTTTGTAATGTACAGAATGCTTATATTAGCGCATCTATTGTACAACTACTACAAGTATATGATTCATTCACATTTTATGCAAGCATTTAGCTGATAACAATAACAGTATGATTCCATTTATAATCGTGACGATTCCAATCGATGCTTCACTTCACGACTAAAATCTGGTATGTGTTGCTTTAAAAGAATCTTTATTTTGGATACTAATTTTTTAAAATGTTTTGTCGCTTACTAGTGGCACTTAAGATCGTTACGATGGGTTTCGAGATATGTGGATTCATTTGAAGGTACGGAAAAAGTACAAAAGGAATGCGTTACACTGCAGTCAATTCAAAAAATATAGGATATGCACGACCTCCACTATAGCATCCAACGCTGCACGAACTTTGTTGATTATTGTTGCCGGTGTTCGCGCTCTACTTGCATTATCTGATGTGCAAGCTGCTATTACTTAGGAGTTTTAAAAATTATCTTGTTTATGCTAGAAAGAAGAACTTCATAGGTACGGTGGGAAACAATACACTTGCCATATCTCGTGCCATTAGAATCTTCATTACCAATAGTTTAAATTGCGCACATCCAGTTCAATGTTAAATAAATAAAAACAGCCCAAAAAGTTTTTATACGGAATTTACTTTGCATCGACTTTTAATTTTAAAGTTTTCATTTTATGACGTTATAAAACTATAAATTTCAAAAATATGAAATAAACATTTCTCATTTATTACTTCAACAAACGTTAATAAAAATATTGAAATTAAATTTTTATTTTAATAATATTCAGCAGAATAAATCAGTATATTAAAATAAACCAAAAATTATTGTCACTTCAATATTCTTTATAAAATTTCATACTATTATTTTAGAATTGTGCTGATGTCGAAACTAATAAAAATAAAAATATACAATTTTTAATAAAAAAATTGGTTAAACTGTAAGTTACAATTTTTTACGTACAGGGTGGCCCAACGAAAACGAAACGGACCGTTTTTGGAGCTATCTTACACATTAAAAAAAGGTTTGGTGGGGGACCGAAGACAAGGTTGACAACAAAATATCAACAGTGTGGCCCCTGTCGAAAATCTTAAATGACATGATGGGTCGACACGACAGGTACTTCATATGAAAGCTTTTTCATTTCTCTCTGCAGGTATGTACATGCATCTTATTTCGGTCAAAAGGACTCCTGCAGGACTATTTTCGAAAATAAAAAAAATCTGAAAATACTGCAATATCGTCGATAATGCCAATTCATCTTTACAAGGTACATTCGTTAACAATAATATTTGCCCTGATAAATGAACAGAGTGTCCCGGCAACTCCCATCTCGAAAATCTCAATTTACAGGGCGAGTCAAGTGGCAGCTCATATGAAAGGTATTGCAATTATCTATTCAACCATATACATTTTATTCCGAGAAAGGAGCCTAAGGGGGCCCAAAAGACCTCCTTTTTCTAGAAAAAAATAGAAAATGCAAAAATGCAGAACTATAATTTGAAAAATCAATTCAAGTTTGAAGTGGGCCCCTCGTATTGATGAAATTCTCTGTAGATGCAGGTGCAGCCCCCTTCTCAAATATGTTAATTGGGGTGGGGGTGGAGTGATACCTCATACGTAAGATTTTGTATCATTCCTTACAATCACAGACATTTTATGCTGATCAAACTTAATGCTCGGGCTAAAGAAAGAAGGAATCGTTTCACTTTGGTAGTGTATGTAATTTAAAAAGTAATTAAGTTGTTACAAATAATAATGTATTTTTGATTTAGGGGATCACGGTCAAGTAGATGTACTTTTTGCATTTTCTATTGTTTTCTAGGAAAAGGAGGTACTTGAGCTCCCTTAGACTCCCTTCTTGGAATAAAATGTATTTTGCAACGGTTTAGGTTTACACATAAACGACGGCTCTAGAGGAACAAAAAAAAAGAATAAAAGGGAATACGGATTATTGTAGCGTATTAGGTTCATGGAAAATAAATCATTTAGGTAGCACAGCAGCTTCCCGGTGTTGTCGTAGAGTGAGGGGGGGGGGGGCTTAAGGAGTTCGAAGAAATTAAATCGCTGTCCTAACAAAGCGCCACCTGCTGGGTAAGAGAAAGAAATAAAACCGACTAACAGGAGATCAACAGGTTTTACTTAAACCTAATACACTAGATCAACTGTAACACAACAATTAGTCCTAAAAGGAAGACATACAACTTAAAATTCCTATAGTAGTAGGTGAATGAGAAAGAAAGAGACTGTGGGATGCCGTCTCGTAAATTAGCAGTAGTCTCACTTTATAATAAATAATTTATACAAATAATGCACCGGATTTCCAGGTAAGCTTTAGCCACACCAAACGTAGTGTTAATGTTCCAATATTCGGTTGTTGAGTGTACCACCGAATAGGGGTTTTATATAATACTAAAAGATCAAAGCCTTTTCATGTCGTATGTAAATGAGCTTCACAAGCATTAACAATAAATAAGTTACTTAAATTATAAAACTTAGCTGTAATATAATGAACGAAGTTCGTTAAGTTAGGTAATTCCAGGATTCTTCTTAGGGAAGGTGTTCAAAAAGAAACTGGAATGCGTTAGGCTCCTTCGTTTAAGTTATGAAGCATAACCAATCCTTATCTGCTAGACGTGGTAACCACCGGTTGCCTACAGCTGTCTGATGCGAAACCGTGGTGTGGTATTTAATCGACAAGGAAGACCTTAATCAGCCACTCCAGCACCCCAGGAGGTTATCCAGATATAACACGCAGCGAAACCGTAAGGTAAAGAAACGTGCTAAAAAGAATTCCACGTAGCAGTTAAAATTGGTGCAAAGATAAAGAGAAAAGAACAGGTACTTCGGTGGGTTTAGCCAAATATAACTTAACCAATTGTTATTGGAAATCTTGTAACACATCTAAATTATTTGTGTAAATTTCAATTTATAAGGAACGGTAAAACACCGCCCGTACAGTTAGAACGTAGAAAAGAAAATGTCCGCTTTTGTCTAGGAAATCTAAATCAATTTTTATTTTCAACCAATCAAAAATTTGCAAAATGCGCGCCATATACGACTTTCGTCGCAACATACCTGTAACATATTGCTCTCGACACACGTTTTCTGTTTATAAAATAAAACAGTAAAAATTTGGTGGAATACAGAATTAGAATACGTTTCACTTGACTTGCCCTTAAATTGAGATTTTCGAGATGGGCTGCCGGGGCACCCTGTTCAATTGTCAGAAAAAATTTTATCGTTACTAAATGTCCCTTGTAAACATGAATTGGCATTCTCGATCATATGGCAGTTTTTTCTGACTTTTTTTATTTTTGAAAATAGGGCTGTTTGGGCCCCTGGGCCCCCCCTGACCGATATAAGATGCATCTGTATAAAGATTTAAATGGGCTTTTATATAAGGTACCTGTCAACCCATCATGCCATTTAAGATTTTTGACATGGGGGCTGCCGGGCCACCCTGTTGATATTTCGAGGTCAAGTATGTGTTCGGAAGATCTCCCCCTCCAAACAAAAATTGACGTGTTTGAGTGTAAGGTAGCTCCAAAAACGGTATGTTTCGTTTTTGGTGGGTCACTCACTTGCCAAAATTTCTGCCATTGATTGAATATAAATACTACGTATTGAAAGAAAGAATATACCGTTGTGAACAAAGGATGGATCCAAATTTTTAATTGGGATTTAAGGGCCATCAACACTTTTCATGTTGATCAATTAACTTAACTTAACTTAACTGATATCAAACATTAAGGTGACGCCGCATTTTACCAAAAAAAAATTCATTCGATTGCTCTGCAAACCAAGCTTCCACAGCCACTTCCACTTCTTCATCGCAAGAAATTCACTTTCCACGAAAAAATTTCTTCATGTTTCTGAACATAAAATAATCGGAGGGGCTAGGTCAGGGCTGATGAAAGCCGCAGACTTGAATGGTGGCTTGAGCTTTTCGCGACGTGTTACGAGATGCGCGTTGTCGTGCAACAGCATGACTCCTGCTGCAAGCTTTTCCCGCCTTTTCTCCTTTATAGCCTTTCCCCGTACACCAAAACCATGAGGTTAAAAATTTTCTTTGGCTTCTTCCCTTCCTTAGTGAGAAATTTTATCACCGACCTCTGCTCTAAATCGAGCAATTTTTGCCAACGTGAGATGTTGACGCATCCGCTATCTTGCTACACTGGCAGTTTTGATCACGGGGGTTCAAATTGCGCATGCGTCACCCCAAGACGTGTGGTGACAAGGACAGAGCTTACTATCTCCCTCAGTGCAATTGCAACCACCGAAGTAGATAATATATTGAACGTTCCTCGTAACTGGGACTATGGCCAGCAAAACAGAGGCTTTCGTTTTCCTTGATCGGGATCTAAAGACGCATTTGATTTTACTAGAAGGCTAACACTTTTACAAAAAAAAATAGTTTTTGGAAGCATAATGGGGTGAAGCGACAAATTTATCATTGGAGCTTTATCTATGGCTGCACTTATCTAGGTGGTGAAACCGACAAAAGAAAAAAAGCAAAGAAAGATCTAATTCGTTATTTAACCAAATCTGGAAATTGGAAACAAAAAACCAAGTTAAAAGCAATTGAAATCGACGTAAAACCGCTATTGCTAGCGGTTAACAGTGTTCAATGTTCACGTTGTATGGGATGGTACACAGTTGGAAAGGAGTAGGAGACAGCAAAGGCAAAACAGTAGCTGATTCCAGAGCGGTATCTCTGCATGGGTATAAAGTTTTTAAAGAACTTATTTCCTCTTCGGATTTTCTGACTGGAACTCGAGTAGAAGAACAAATAGAAACCATACTGAACACAAAATAATTAATTCATAAAAAAATAAGTTTAAATTAATTAATTAAAATATGGAAACATTCACACATCGTAGACAGAGTTCCACCAGTCTTCGCATCACAATATTCTTAAAAATTTTGACGTCAGTTTCAACCTGGTGAAACTACATATAAAAAACAATTCACCTCAACAACTATATGCCCAAATTTGTCCATCGAAAGTATATTTCAATTGACCTCACCAAGTGACTGAACACCAAAATTATTGTGAAATAATAAACAAGAACATCAAAAACGGATGCATAACAAACACAGAGGCTCAAGAAGACACATATATATGTCCTAACTCATTTTGGATCTTAGGATTGTATGCCACTACAATTAGTACTTTCTGGAAAAACAATGAAAACGCGTAAGAATATTTTAAGTCACTAATCAGGATGACTTCCGTTTTTTAAATTATAACTAAAAATTTTTTTATAAATTAATCAGTAACATTGATTTAATACATTTAGTTGCGATTAATATTTTTTTTATTGATTATTGTTTGAAATTGTGACAAAAAAAAATATCCCATTGGTTGTGAAATCCCCATTTATGCCAATTGCTAATTATAATTTTTGGCCAAATTTAAGGTATTGAAGTTAAGAGCTTTACACTTTATACTAATAATTACTAATTCAAGGTTATTGGAATTTAGAAAATAACTAGGTGAAACCCCCGTCCTATCGGACGGGACCAGTATATTAAAAATAAAACCGCCTCCAGACTCCCCAGTCGCCCCCTATGCTCCATTCTAAGTCCAACCATATACTTGGCTTTGGCCCAGCACCTATATTAGCCGAATCTTTAGAGGGACAAAGAAACAAAGAAACAGACAAAGTTTGAATCTTAGTATATAGATATGTATTTAACCGTTCACCCGAGTAAAATTTTCTTAAAGAGAAAATTGATACCAAATTAAAGTAGATAGATAACAAAACAAGCGTTTCAAAGTATCACAAGTGTATCGGATTTGATAGACAAAGTGAAAAAAAAATACATTGTAAAGACAGTTCAAGCAAACTTAAGCGGTTGAAAAAACAGACGTGTAATAGTTATCAACATGACTAGCACTAAAGGGAATGATATCGTGCGAGGAAAATTTTGGCACGAGACGATAGCCGAATACCGAAATTCACGAGCACAGATAGACACTTTTCATGCTAGTCGTGTATACTATTTTCCCGACCATAACTTTAATAAAACGAAAGACTAAATTTAGTGTAAAAGTTACATTGTTGATAAAATTAATTGTAATAGTATATTGCTTAGCGACCATGTTATAACGTGTATTTCTATAACGAACTACTGTGTTTTATACAAAATCTCGTAATAGCATTATGGAATAAAGGATTTTTTCAAGAATAAGGAAAAAAGAATGATTTCATTATAATGTTCGAATAACTTTATATGAGGACGATGTTCGAACTGCAGCTCCATTTTTATTTATTGTCTTTTTCATATATGGCTTAATAAATCAATATCAGTTTGATAAGCAATTTCTTTAGACGTAATAAAAAAGTTGATTTAAAAAACTTAAAATAGAACCGTAGAGTTCTTCACATCAAGGTACTCTGTATGTATTTACCTAAACTGTGTTAGGAGTCACGGGGTGCTTACATTCAATAAATTGTTTTAATATAATTATCTGTACTCATCGTCTGTAAAATGTGTGAATAACAAAACAAGTTTTTCAAAAAAATTAAGACTTATTAAGATGTCGTTACTTTTTTTTTAAATTAAATGTTTCATTTAGTAAAAAAGGAAAGCATATTGTTATATCTGGTAAACCTTTAAACTTAAATTTTAATTTTAAAATTAACTTTTATTTTCAATTTTTAGAATCGTAGCACTTCCTGTCACAGAGGAAGTGAACATCCACTTTCTTATTGTAAACGGAACACCCTATACAGGGTGTAAATTAAATACCTGTACAAACTTTAAGGGATGAATTTTGACTAATTTTAAGATAAAATGTTCATATGAACATGGGTTCGCAACGGCTTGGTTTCTGAGATATCCAGGAAACTATTTTATTTGGTTTTTTGGAGTGATCTCCTAACATATGTATAGATTACTGTTTGGAAATGATGAGTACTACTTGGTTTAAGGTACTGGGTGATTTTCAAACTGATAAGTATATGTTAGTAGGAGATTTTAATGCTAGTATTGCTGACTTAAATCAAATTGATGACGAAGTTTGCAATGAAAGTAATCTTATTGGAATCAGGTCAACTTTAGATCTCATTACAAATAACAGAGGTAAAAAATTAATCCATTATATGGAGAATCAAGGTATGGTTATTTTCAATGGTCGCACTTTTAGCGATAATCCGGCCCAATACACTTATGTAAGTTCACAGGGCCGTTTAACTATTGATTTATGCTGGATATCACCTTCAATGATAAACCTTATAAAAGGTTCGGGTATTTTAGATTTAGATTTGGTATCTGATCATTTACTGTACGAAGTAATTTTAAACGTAAATAATGGGTTGGAAATATCAAAAAAGAAGGAGAATAAGACGCTTGTTGAAACGTTTCGATGGAATGCGAATTTATGTGATTCATTTAATTTAAAAACAAATTGTGGAAAAATTTGTATTGCAGTTTAAACACTAAAGAGATAAATAAATATTTTTTTAAAATTCAGTTTATAATTGTCGACATTTGCCAAATGAACATACAATATTTAATTGTAAATATTTAATTGGAAATTGACGTAAGTCATTTTATTTGACAACTTTCAAAAAAAACCAGCCGTTTTTAAGTTTTGGTGTCATCTTGGAGCTTGCACTGCGAGGATTATTATTTGGATATTTTCACGGACGCCACGACCCGCCCTGACCCTGTTTTGGCCCCTTGAAGTCAACGCTCCGGGCAGGATTCGACGTTTTTGGTGCCTTTCTTTCGGACTTTTGAAGTGGGAAATTCTGACTGTTTCCTTGACACTATGCCTCCATCTACTCAAGGAGACCGATCCCAGTGTCCTCACTGTCACCAATTCTACACCAAAAGGGACTAAATACGCACATAGCCCGCATGCACAAAAACATTGTTCAGAATACGGATTTAAATTCGACCCAAGAGCAAGATTTAGAAGAAATCCTCATAAAGTATAAAACATCCGTCAGAGTGTTAAGCCGAATCCCCAAAGCAGCTAGGATCTCAGCCTCTGCCAAGCTTACCAACGTAATAGATAACTGTGTTTCACTCAATGATGTCGACTCATGGAAAACCTTACTTCTATTTCCCTACGCCTCTCTTCAAAAACCCGACAAAAACTCTGGCCTAAGTCTGTCGGCAGCAGTCAAACGGAATATTATCAACGCATCTCCTCCTACATTAATCAAGCCAAACCACCGACCGAAATTTAACCTTAACAAGAAAGTCCAAGCTAAGGTGGATGAAGGGGACATCAGAGGAGCTATCACCCTTCTGTCATCAAATGATTCGTTTGCCCCTTCAACGAAGACACCCTGGAGTCCCTAAAGAAGAAACATCCAAGCCCTTCCCGAGATTTAGCCATGCCCACCATGGACAACTCAATGGAATCTTTAGTTACGACCAGTGATCTAGTCTTTGAAGCCATTAAAAGCTTTAACAATGGTTCCGCTGGAGGTCTGGACAGTCTTCGACCTCAACACCTCAAGGACCTTACTGCCACAGGCCTTGGAAACACGGGAGCCAAATTAGTCAGTTCGTTAACAAAGCTAGTCAATCTTTTGCTATCCGGGAGGTCAATTCAGTCATTACTCCTATCCTATTTGGAGCATCCCTCTGCGCCCTGAGCAAGAAGGATGGAGGTATTCGACCAATCGCCGTTGGATGTGTATACCGTCGTCTAGCTGCCAAATTAGCCTGCCATTCAGTTAGAGAGGAAGTTGGTTCAATTCTCAGACCGAAACAGCTAGGATTTGGAACTAAAGCGGGTTGTGAAGCAGCCGTTCACTCAACAAGATCATTCATCAACTCTAAAGCTAATTCGGACAAAGTTATTTTTAAAATAGACCAGAAGAACGCTTTTAATTCAATAGAACGAGACAACATGCTCCAGTATTAACAATATGTCCCAAGCTGTTCCCGTTTTTCAATTCATGCTACAGTTCAAGCTCTAATTTGTTCTTTGGCAATAATATTATAATGTCGCAAGTCGGAGCCCAGCAGGGCGATCCAGGAGGTCCCTTACTATACTGCCTCGCCATTAATAATCTTATCCAGGAACTGTCATCAGAATTGAACGTGTGGTACCTCGACGATGGTACTCTAGGAGGATCTCCCGATATGGTACTTACACTTCTGGGAGCCCCTCTCGTTGATTCTGCAACTAGTGACGTCTTTGCGGCTAAACTTGACGAACTCCAACTGCTCTTATCAAGAATTCTGAATCTTAACAAACACACAGCTTACTTTCTCTTGAAATCTTGCACTGGGATTCCTAAGTTAACCTACCTAATTCGCAATACACCCTTACACAATCATCTCGCAATCCTGAAAGAATTTGACAATTTCTTTACAGAAGCTCTGACTAAAATTACGAATCTGAATTTCGATGCTGCTCACCATGACCTGTCTAGTTTACCAGTGAACTTTGGAGGACTAGGCATTCGTAAACTCTAAGATCTCTACCTGCCCGCCTTTTTATCTTCAATCTCATCCGTCGAGGAACTATTCTCTCCCCCTCCGAGACTACTGTTTTTCATGGATACCTTGAAGCAAAAGATGCTTGGACCCAGTTAGAACTTCCTTAACCCGCTGACCCCCTTAAACAAAAAAATTGGGACTTACTTAATATCCACCGTCTAATTTCCCTCCTCGAACCTGAATCTACTCAAGAAAAGGCAAGATTTTATGCAGTTATGACCCCAGAAGCTGGAGCCTGGTTACACGCCATCCCTATCAGCACAATTGGAACTTTACTGAGTGATATTGTCTTTCAAATCTCGGTTGCCCTTCGTATGGGAATCAGTTTTTGCCAACCCCACCTATGTAAATGTGGTGATAAAGTCAGTGAATTTGGAATCCACGGTCTCTCATGCCGTTTTAGTGCAGATCGACATTCTCGCCACTAAGAAATCAACTCTATCGTAGCCAAAGCTTTAAACTCAGCCCACATACCCTCTCTTCTGGAGCCGGTAGGTCTTAGTCCTGAAGATGGTAAGAGAGCGGATGGTGTGATCATAATTCCATGGTCCAATGGAAAATGCTTAGCATGGGATTCCACTTGCCCAGATACCCTTGCGCCCTCCAATATCCAGACCTCAGCCAAGTACTCAGATATTGTGGAGAGAGGACTACTTTTCTTGCCCTTTGCTGTGGAGACTTTAGGTTCATTTGGAGATGCGGCCATTCAGTTTACTAATGATCTTGGTAGACGCTTAAAGGATGCGACTGGGGAACCTAAATCTAAATCCTACCTAATCCAACGCATAAGTCTAGCTATCCAGAGGGGGAACGTAGCTAGTGTACTTGGAACTCTCCCTTACACCTCGTCCTTGGACGAGATATTTCTACTTTAACATTTCATCATTTAAAAAGTATATTTTAAAATTTTTTCTGTACCTAACCCAAGTGTAGTAGTGTTAAAAATAAATTAAAAAATTTAGAGCTTTCAAGCATTTTCAAAATTTTTAATTATTTTCAGGATTGTGATCGTATATATACAAACATATAATCGACTTAATTAAAGTGTAGCGTGTCGCAAAGCAATTAAATCTCTGTAAAAAAAGTAAAGAGACAGATAAAAAATATATTAAAGGGGTGGTTTAATGAAAATTGTAAAGAAGCTAAACAAAATCTAAAAGTAAAAAAAATAATTTTGATAATGATAATACAAAACAGTATATACAATGCAAACAAATATATATGAAAATATTAAAACGCTCTAAACAAGATTATTATCTAAAAACTAAAAAAATTACGAACCGGCAAACTCAACTGAATTTTGGAAGGCGGTACACAACCCATACAATAAAAAGCCTAAAAGAGTTCCAATAGATATGCTTATTTTTAGATTATGAATGTCCCCTACTTGTAGGTAGCTATACTATCGATTTCAATGGTTCTTAAAATGAAGATTTATTTCACAAAATTGAAAATTCAATAGGAATCAAACCTTAAGCATATTTATTGTATAAATATAGGAATATAGCAGTCTCTTGGTTTCTGCAAGGCATTTTTGTGTAATATAGTTTCTTATTATAACGTTTGTGCAGTCTAATCATTATAATTTCCTTGAAATTTCTGTCTGTCTGTCTGTTTATCGTCTCCTTTGAGGTGTTTAAAAAAAACTGAATACACCATTCGATAGAGGATTTTAAAACGGTCTGGATGCAAGGGTTTTTGAAACTTTAACTTAACCCCCTGGGGGGCTGGCCACACCCACTATCCCCAAATTAATTAATTTCTGTTTTATTACCAAATATGTTTGTCTTACAAGACAAACATCTTTTGCATACATCATTTTGACCTATGACCCTAAGGTCAAAAGTTATAGGTCAACATTAGTTAATAAAATAATCGAGTTACAATTTCGTTTCTGCTGTGTTACTGTGCCTTAACACTTATGCACTCCGCCGTTACAACATTTCAGTTGAAAGGCTTTTATGGAAAGCGGTTCTTTAAGTATCTGTATAATAAAGATGATAAAATCGATTTCATTTTTTAGTGGGCGTTTGATAATTTATAGCTCAGTTTAAAATAAAAAGATTTGACATTTAGCATGCAAAAGTAACCATCTAATGGACCCATACCTATGAGAAAACATCAAATTACTTAAATCTGCATAAATATATGATTAAAATTGTATCTTAATAAAAAAAAATGTAACGCTGCTTATCAATGAATATATTTATTAGATTGTTAAGCTGTATTTTATTCAAAACAGTTACAATCTCTGACATATATCAAAATTAACTACTATATCGACTGTTTTTCAAACTAAGTAACTAAATCCGCATCATATGGGAACTTTTTTTATTAACAGTTCTTTTCCGAAATTTAATTTTTGGCATCAGTTTTTGCATCGATTGAAATCAAAATATACGAAAAAAATGTAGGCACGTGATTTGCACTTATCTGTCAAATTTAATTTTTTTCCAAGAAAATTACCAGAGTGGGGTTATTTCTTAGAATATCGAAAAAAGTTATAAGAAAAAATCGAAAAAAACGATTAATAAAACAAATTCCAATATGATGCGGACTTTACTGGTCACACTGTATGTAATCATTGTTTCTAGTTGGTCTCACAATGGCGTGAATAGTTTTAGTTTCTATTACATTCTAACAATCACTTTCAATTGAAGATTTATTCTTACATTGTTTTTTTGAAATATTATTTTCTAATTTACTATCCTCTACAATTCCACCTGATTCATTGAAATTTATACTTTTCTCATCATTTACAATTTGATATTCATATTGTATTTCATTATCGTTAAATTGAGACTATTGGGTGTATTTTTAAGTTTTCTTCTTAATATCGACTCACTTTGATCTTTTACTATTTTATGATCTTGACCTAAGTGGCTTTTGTATTATTTCACCGCTTGTCCAGTTTGAAAACGGTTCTCATTTTATTAAAATTTTAATTTTTAGGTTTAAAATTGTTGTTTGTTATAATACTATTTTCACACTGAGTTTGTATTTTCATGTAGCATCTTCGATATTACTTGATTGTAGGTAATAAAGTTTTTAGCAATCGATTATTATTAAATAATTCCGAAGGTAAAACATTTAATCCGCATAATGGTGTTACAAAGTATTCCACAATGGTGTTTCTGTTTCTTCTGATTTTTTAATGATAGGTATTCTTACAAATTCCAACAGCCTTTTCTACCATTCCGGGAATGCTTTGAGCTTATAAGTAAAAGTTCAATGTCAATTTCACTTGCAATTTTTTAAATGTTAAACTTACTTTCAAAATATTTTTCTTTGTATACACCTGACGCAATGTTTGTTTTCTAACAATGCTTAAGAACAAATATACTTAGGTATTAGATTGTTAAGTTGTATTTTATTCAAAATAGTTACAATCTCAGATATACATACTTCAAAATTAACAACTGCATCGCCTGTTTTCAAAACTAATAAAACTGCAAATATGACACACATGGCTAATATCAAAGAATACCGAAATTGTGTTTGAAATTTGTATATCATCCTAAAAAATGTATCCAACACAATTATGTGAAACTTACTGATTTCTTCAAGTTTATATTAAAAATTACACTGTGTTGTTTAATGTGTTATATTCAATTAAAATTGAAAAAAAAAATTGTTTTCTTTGATTAGAAAATTTCTTACCTGAAAACACGTAACATAATTATATAAGACAGGTAATATAATAAGTAAGTACACATATAGGGGTAATTGAAAATGGTATAAATTACTTTGAAAAAGTTGAAAGAAAGTGTTATCGTGTCAATTGTAGGGTAGAAATTAAATGCGGCTAGTACTGTAGGTGGTATGTGTTGTATATTCAACGAGGAAGAAAGTTAACCATGCGTGAAACTGCATAATCTATGTGGTCACGCGTTAGGTCATGTTCGCGTACAGATCGCACGTTCTTAACCCCGCAAAAAATTAAGTTAATGTGACCCAGTGGGCGAGCATTCAATAGAGTCTGGATGTGCTTGTTTTTTCTTTGTTTTATGCATAATATAGCATAAATTTAAAGCAAAAAAGGTTTTGTAAAAAAATTAATTAAAATTGTAATATTTATTTAAGAACTACTTACGCTTTTGTGGTGAGTGTTGAATAATTAACTGTTGAAGCATCTTTTAGTTTTAATTGTAGAATCAAATTTTCGATGCAATAAGTTGTTTATTGTTATTTGGTTATAGATTGTAAATGCGTGGAAACGATTAAAATCGTTCCTTTGGTTATAATCATCTTAAATTTGTTTTGAATCAATTTAACAATTAAGGTGATGTTAACAATTTATTCAATTAGTAACGATTTAAGTACAATGTCCTGCTTTTTAAGAATCCATTTTTCAGTTTTTTCTTATTATTTATTTTAACATACTCCGTATAAGGTAAACAGTTGAAGATGTTACATATCCTAAACGTGACAACGTTGCCTATATAGAACTTTTGCGTAATGAGTAGTGGTACGCCCGGTTTCCAGGGAACAACACCAGCAACTATATAGCTCGTTAATTGCGCGCACTGTCTTACTATAAATCTAGTTAATAAAAATATAAAATATAGTAAAACTCTTGTTTCTCTCGAAAGCAAACAAAACCAGTGCGGCTTGTCCATATGGTCAATTGGTCAATGACCTCCCAAAAATGTTGACAATATATAAAAAATATTAATTATTACGTGTTTTATTAAAATAGGTAATTTACTCGCAAAAGTCGCAAGTATAATAACTTAAAATTTATCGGCCGTCGTTCGTAATTCATCCTCTTCAACCTTGGGCTGGCGGTGCGAATTGTCCTCATTGAATTAGAACTACCCGGAAAAACTCGAAAAACGTGCAGCGCCCGAATAAACGCGAACGTCCGAAACAATAATCAACTTTGGGTCATGAGCCGGATCCGCAGTTTACGTTGACTTCGTATAGGGTGTACAACTACGCTCGATTTTTGATTCAATTTTCGCGTGTTTTAAATCAATTTAAGAATTTATATTGATATGTTTTACTGTTGTGTTGTTTTGTAAAAATACTATTTTTGATTCGCGTGTGCATGCGCTATAATAGAAAATGTCGGTAGCGCAGAAAATTAAACAACTAAAAGTGCTAACAAACTTAATTTTACAAAATTAGTTGAGTTCAAGGCAAATGGTCGTCCTTTGCCAGAACTAAGTTTACGACAGACTAGCAAAGACAAAAATAAAGATGTTCATCGAAACTTTCGCAAGGTAATGTACGATTTAGCTAACTGGATATGTGGTTGTGAAGTATCAAATGTATTTTACTGTTTTGTTTGTTTATTATTTTCTAAAGACTCGTCAGACTCGCAATAGTCCAAATCAGGTGTCAGAGATTTAAAACATTTAAAAGAGGAAATAAAAAAACACGTTTCGTCTGCAGAACACATGAAATGCTCGGTAAATTTTGCAACCGTAGGAAATATTGATATTCGTACACAGCTAGACAATGCTTACAGAAAATCCTTAGAGATTTTAATGAGAATGTTTCGAAAAATTGCTATATTTTGAACAAAATTGTAGATTGTATAAAATTTTGGGGTGCATTTGAGTTATTTATATTTTTTTAAGTATGCCTATTTTTAAATTAATTTTTGACCTCCCAGTATGATTGACCACGAGCCGCCACTGAACAAAACATGCTGTCAGGTGTGAACTAAATTAAAAAAAAAAACCTTGTTAACTCTTGTTCTGACGTACGTTAAACTCGATCAAAATGGATTTTGTACAGCGCCAGCACCTTTAGAATCAATGATGCCGCTCAATGGCAGAAATGGAAACAAAAATTCACAATTTTTATGAAGGCATCCGGTAAAAACAGCTCTGATGATGAAACAAAAATAGCAATCCTCTTAAATGTGATTGGAGATGGTGGCCTCGAGATATATAATACTTTACCTGATGATGAAAAGAAAACTCTGGAGTTATTACTTAAAGCTTTTGACAATTACTTCTTGCCTAAGAAAAATCTTGCAATGGAAACTTTCAAATTCAATAATCTTGTACAACAACCAACTCAAAATATCGACTCTTATCTCACAGAATTAAAAAAGCAATGTCACAAATCATATTTGGAACGCATGATTCGAGACCGTTTATTATTAGGGATATATGACAAGGCAATACAGCAACGTTTAATTAGAGATACAGACATAACTGTAACAAAAATTCTAGAATATTGTAAGTCAATAGAAATTAGTAGAGAGCATATTAAAATCTTGAAACCTGACGAACATGTAAATGCAGTTACATCCGAAGTGTCCAGGCAGAAAGTAAATTGTGGAAGATGTGGTTATGTTCATATGCAAAGAAACTGTCCTGCATTTAATAAGACATGTGCTAAATGTCAAGGCCGGAATCACTTTGCTAAAGTATGTACCTTTATGAACAAGTCAGAACTGGAAAAAGAAAACAAAGCAACTGGAGTAATGATCGTGAAAATTTAAACCAGAATGCAGAGAGCCAAACTCAAGCCGACAACAAGAATTTCAAGACAAAAGTAAAGAGCATAGGAATATTGGTCCATGCAGAAGAGGTGTATCCGAACTGCAAATGGAAGAAAATGAAGAATGTGAAATTTTGTGGATGAACACACAACATCAAGCAATGGCTCCTGTTGGTACGAAAAATATTAGTGAATGGACAGGAAATAAAATTCAAGCTCGACAGTGGTGCGGAATCAAGCATAATTCCATTTCATTACCTCAACAAATGTAATCAAAACTTAGTGAAAATTGGGCCTACACCAGTCACACTTGTGTCATATGGCAATTTTAAAACAAAGCCGATAGGACAGGTAACTTATAATTGCGTTAATAGTAATAAATCATGTAGTATTAGTTTCTTAGTTGTAAACTTTCAATCTGAGCCAATATTAGGGTTAAATGATTGTGTTAAGTTAAAACTAATTAGTAGAATTCAGGAATTGGCAAAAGAATTATCAGAATGTCTCCCAGGTGACAAAAAAGACATACGTAATATGTATAATTTGTTTGAGGGTCTTGGAGAAATGCCAGGGCTTGTAGATATAAAACTGAAACCTAATGCAATCCCAATAGTTCAGTTTGAAAGGAAGGTGCCATTAGCTTTGCATGAAAGATTAAAAACCACTCTAGTAAAATTAGAAAATCAAAACATTATTAGTAAAGTCAATTATCCAACAGAATGGGTGAATAGCCTCATGATAGTGGAAAAACCTAATGGTTCCTTACGCCTGTGCATCGATCCGAAACCCCTAAATAACTATATCTGTAGAGAATATTTTACAATTCCAAAATGTGATGACATCTTGACTAAGTTATCTGGTAACACTATTTTCTCTGTTATAGACATGAAAGACGGTTTCTGGCAATTAAAGTTAAACGACAAAAGTTCAGACTATTGCACATTTAATACTCCATACGGTAGATATAAGTTTAATCGAATGCCCTTTGGTATAACTTCAGCACCGAAATCTTTCAAAAGAAAAACTATGAAATTTTGGTAGTATTAAAGGTGTCAATGTCTATTTTGACGATATAATTGTGTCAGGACAAACTGAACATGAACATGATGAAAGTCTTAAACAAGTATTTAAGCGAGCTCTGGAATATAATATTAAATTTAATTTTGACAAATTTCAGTATAAACTAGAAACAGTAACATTTATGGGTCAAGTCATTTCAAAACATGGTATACAACCAGACAAGAAAAATATTAAAAGCATAATGGATCTTGAAAGTCCTACTAATAAAAAAGACTTGCTTAAAATCTTAGTAATGTTTAAGTTTTTCTCAAAGTTTATACCAAACTTGAGTCAACTCAAGTTTCATATGCGACATTTAACAAGAAATGACGTTACCTTTATTTGGAGTGACACTCATGAAAATGAACTTCAAACATTAAAGACAATTTTAACAAGTAGACCGATACTAAAAATTTTTGATGTAGACAAACCGATAACCATACAGTGTGATGCTTCTAGTCAGGGGCTAGGCTGTGTACTATTACAAGATCATCCCGTGTCATTTGCATCGAGATCATTAACCGAGACTGAAAAGAAGTACGGACAAATAGAAAAAGAACATTTAGCTATTGTTTTGCATTTGAAAAATTTAATTATTTTGTATATAGTAAACAAGTTATAGTTCAAACTGATCACAAGCCACTTGTTTCGATATTTAAAAAAAATTTAGACAAAGTCAGCGCAGGCTACAACGTATGTTGTTAAAATTACTGAAATATAATATACAAATTGAGTACATACCGGGTAGGGAAATGTATGTTGCTGATGTACTTTCAAGATTTGTATTAAATGACCAAACACCAATCAACAATGAACTAGAATATATAATTCAGAGTCTGTCAAATAATATCAATGTATGTGATGAAAAAAAATTTTTTAGAATTGTATTGAAAATGACATAGTCTTATCTCAAATCAAACATTTTTGTGAAACCGAATGGCCTCAGAATTACAAACATTTAGATATAGATCTGAAGCAATATTTTAAACTTAAAGAGTTTAGTTACCTTTCAAACGATTTATTGTTTTTAAACGCAAAGATTATTGTTCCCAAACAATTACAGAAAGAGATGCTTAAGTTAATACATTCTGCTCACTTTGGTATAGAAAAATGCAAACTCCGAGCTAGGCAAATATTCTACTGGCCAAAAATATCTTTTGATATTGAAAACTTAATATTAAATTGTGAAGTTTGTCAAATGAACCGACGAGCAAATCAAAAAGAAACCCTCGTGTCACATCCAATACCTAATCGTCCATGGCAATACTTGAGTTCAGATTTTTTTGAATATAATAAAAAAGATTACTTGTTATTCGTAGATGCATATTCTAACTCGATCAAAGTATATAAAGTGAATAATAAGACAGTTGATACACTAATCGACATTAGCAAAGATTTATTTTCTAAATTTGGTATTCCTGATGTACTATACAGTGACAACGTCCCTATAATAGCAGTGCCTTTAAGAAATTTGCTAATGACTTTAATTTTAAGACTAGTTTCTCAAGTCCACATTATCCACAATCAAATGGGTTAGCAGGAAGATCTGTGGGTATAATTAACCAAATGTTAAAAAAGTCCGAGTCCGAAAAGAATTTACCAATTCTCTTATTGGAATATAGGAACACTCCAATACTTCAGCTAGGATGAACCGTATTCTAAAAACCCTTGTTCCTACTTCCACAAATATTTTAAAACCGGAATACATTGATCATAAGATTATTTGTAAAAAATTAGAAGACAAACAACACAGACAGAAACAATTTTATGACAGAACTGCTAAAGACTTGCCGGAACTCCTGATCAATGACAAAGTTTTTTTCCAAAAAAAAATGACAAGTGGGAAAAAGGGATAATATTGGAAAGACTTAATTTACGATCGTATATAATTAAAGATGAACATGGAAATCAATATAGACGCAATAGAAAACTTATAGACCGGGAGATGATGACACAAAATATTTGGTCATTTGTACCAGTATGGGGGTTCTTCAGGGGTCTAATTACGTAAAGGCAAAAAGGAAAATGATGGTCATAGCGCTGGCACCGGCGGCCCAATCGTGTGGGCGTTAATCGAACGCGTCGGATAAATAACGAGTGTCGAGCGATTTGTTCCACAAAAATGCTTGTATTTTCAGATAGTCGAAAAAAAAAGTAGTAGGCGGTAGCGTAATGCCATACTTCTCGGGTGTGACTTACAGCCCGCCATACCGACGCGAAAACATCAATTTAAATAAAACAATTCAACCATTTGTACCAGGCTAGTTTTGCATAGCTAATCATCGTCGAGTAGCCATTCACGAAAATCACCTTGCCATACTTTTCCGACAGTTCCCAATGGCCGCCATACCACTGCAAAGGAGTAATTTTTTTTTTCGCCAAACGATTTGTTCCACTCTGAAACTTTTTTTACCACTTCTCTGTATGATCATAAATAGAAGTCTGATAATGCCATACCTGTGGGAGGTGGCGAATGTGAACAATATTTTTTCAAAATCCTAAGATTTTATTCGTAATTCGAACGATTTGTACCAGTATAGCACTAATTTTTCCTGTAAGTTTGAGGTTTAACGAATATAAATACAAAGTTTCAAACACGTAGGTGGCGGCAATCTTTCTCGAATTGTAGAGGTCTTATCAATAGTCTGCTCAAATTCTACCAAAAGAATAGACGTTATATTCGATGGTACCGACAGCCGTCGATCAAGGCAACGGAGCACGTGTTGAGAGATAGTTTCTCTAATGATTTCACAATAAATGGCAGTGAGCAAATTCGGCCAAGTAATTTGAGAAAAGAATTAAGAAATGATAAGCGACGCTGCAGCGGAAATAATAGTCAGAAAAGTGGTGCTCGTCAATTTTGACCAATGTTACAAGTACGTCGCGAAAGATGGTCATGTCACCAGAACAATTGAGGATGATCTGTCTTGTCCAGGGCACGAGGAAGCAGATACAAAAATTGTTTATCACTTATGCCACATCGAATCCCAGTCGGATGTCGTTATTAGATGCTCCGATACCGACGTACTTGTCATTATGCTCGCGAATATATGCAATTTGTTAAGCGAATTGCGCATCTGGATGGATTTCGGCACAGGTATTCACTTAGTTCCGATAAAATAAATTGAAGAAATATATTGTAATTAAGTCACAGCTACTATGAAAACCCAGTTTGAATTTGAAGGATTGAAAGTTAGCATGCGTGACATTATCGTATGTTCATCTCGACATGTGCAAAAGTTTCCATGGGACGTTCAAGTTAATAGTTCGTATTGTTAATGTCATTAATTATTTACAGGAAACACGCGGAGATTGATAAATATAAGCAAAATTCACGATGCATTGGGTGATAAAATGTGTCGTGCCTTGCCGGGCCTTCACGCGTTAACGGGCTGCGACTATACTCCTTGTTTTTATCGAAAAGGAAAGAAAAGATCTGTGGAAATTCTTCGAAAATCAGATATGTATCAGGATGCTTTTCTGAAGATCTTTGAGGAAAGAGAAGAGAGCTTTACTGAACTGGAGGCATTTGTTTGCAGGTAAAATATTTGTACTACTGACAGCAAATTACAAATATCAATTGTTATAATTAACGATAATTAAACATTGTGTATATATTTTCAGACTGTACAACCAACGAAAAATTGATGAAGTCAATGAAGTGAGATTCCATCTCTTCATGAAATCATACAGCATGGTCCACACCGGGCAGGATTTCATGAAAAATGTGAAGAACTTTGACGCCTCTTTACTTCCACCGTGCAAAGTCGAGTTGCGTCAACAATTGTTGAGGGTGTTGTACATTAGCACTATCTGGTGTAATGTTCACCTCAAATACCCATCTGCTCTAAGCCCAGAGGATTGCGGGTGGAAGCTAGTGGACCCAGACCGCTATGATTTCCATTGGTTCGACGGCGACGCCATGCCAGGCACCATAAGCGAGATCGTTATGAGCACAGCAAACGATGAAGAAGAGAAAGATGAAGAAGAAAAGATGAAGAAGAGAAAGATGAAGACGAAGGTAAAAATTGAGGAAAATAATTTTATGTTGACGATTTGCCATCGTGTATTGCGCTTGTGTGAATAAATAAAATAATTTATAGATACTGATGCAGTAAGCAGTGACGAGGACGAAGAAAACGAATTCGAAGATGCCGATGATTCCGGTTCAGATTACGTTTGAAGTGTATGCATTTTTGTAAATCTTTCGGATTAAACTGCATTAATATTGATATTGCATATAATTTTTTCACATGTATCCTTCACGATATTACAGGTGGGCTATTTCGAAAAATGGTTTCAAGATTGTATTAGTTGTCGACATATCAGAGCGAGTGTGGCAACTCCAGCCCCCTGGTCACGGTATAGGCTTATTTTTCAACACAAAAAAATCCGAAAATTATTTTTTCGAGTATGGCACCACTTTGGCACTTCACCATAAGTACGGTGTAATTTTTTTTTTCAAGTTTGGAAATGATTTGAAATGCCATATTGTTACAATTCGTTCCAATTTTTTTTATTTCATATCTTGCTCGAGTGTGAGTCTTCCGCCCCATAGTTACAGTATGGGATAATTTTTGTTAGGTTGAATTTTATCCAAATGAACCGAATACAATGATGCCATACTGTAACAAATGATTTTATGTCTTGTGCCTTGAAAACGTGTCGAGAAATCAGGTTTTTCAAGTATGGCGCCATTTTTTCCCTCTACTAGAAGTAGGCAAATATATTAATGGTCACATTGTATCGTATAATTTCCAAAAATCCAAATGC
This sequence comes from Abscondita cerata, assembly GCA_030710515.1. NCBI lineage: Eukaryota > Metazoa > Arthropoda > Insecta > Coleoptera > Lampyridae > Abscondita > Abscondita cerata. The sequence goes on from JALBCR010000968.1 coordinate 236,681, forward strand.
ATTACTGGTACAAATCGTCAATTTTTTTTATTTTCCACTTTTTAGCTTAAGACCGACAGTCGTCCGCCCCATGGTTACAATCTGTAATAATTTTGTTTAGGTACAATTGCATCCAAACGAAGAGAATACAATGATGCCATGATGTGAAAAATGATTTTACGTATTTTACAGTCGTATTTTTAAAACGTGTCAAATAAATAAGTATTTCAAGTATGGCAGCACTTTTCCCCCTACTAGAAGTATGGAAAAATAATAACGGTCACATTTTGTCAAATACTTTCCAAAAATTCAAATGCAATACTGGCACAAATCGTTTGGCGAAAAAAATTATTCCTTTGCAGTGGTATGGCGGCCATTGGAACTGTCGGAAAAGTATGGCAAGGTGATTTTCGTGAATGGCTACTCGACGATGATTAGCTATGCAAAAACTAGCCTGGTACAAATGGTTGAATTGTTTTATTTAAATTAATGTTTTCGCGTCGGTATGGCGGGCTGTAAGTCACACCCGAGAAGTATGGCATTACGCTACCGCCTACTTCTTTTTTTCGACTATCTGAAAATACAAGCATTTTTGTGGAACAAATCGTTCGACACTCGTTATTTATCCGACGCGTTCGATTAACGCCCACGCGATTGGGCCGCCGGTGCCAGCGCTATGACCATCATTTTCCTTTTGCCTTTACGTAATTAGACCCCTGAAGAACCGCCATACTGGTACAAATGACCAAATATTTTGTGTCACCATCTCCCGGTCTATTATAAACAAAACGAACTTACCAATTAAAATGAATGACGATATAGTCTATGAAGACATAAATTTTGACAATTCTGACATACCTTTAACGAACCTATTTAATTGCCAAGAAAACATTAACAACAATTTAAACACTGACGAGGAGGGCAGTACCCAGTATGTTAGACCTCGTAGAAATTGTAAAACCCCTAGTTATTTGACGGAAAATTATATTATAAATTAAGTTTAAAAGAAAGCAGTGTTTGACATTATACTTATAATTTAGTTTGTAAAAAAAATTGTTAAATTTGTTTTATTGCATGAAGGGATAGTTTTAAGTTTAAAAAAAAAAAGTAAAGCGTGTTACATATCCTAAACGTGACAACGTTGCATATATAGAACTTTTGCGTAATGAGTAGTGGTACGCCCGGTTTCCAGGGAACAACACCAGCAACTATATAGCTCGTTAATGGCGCGCACTGTGTTACTATAAATCTAGTTAATAAAAATATAAAATATAGTAAAACTCTTGTTTCTCACGAAAGCAAACAAAACAGAAGATAAGTCATTATTCGCAAAAAAATTAGAATTCTCAAGGAATCCTAATATTATACATTTAAAAAAAGGTGGCTTTGTTTCGCCACTTGTATCTGGATGACCTGCGTGTAAATTTGCTCAGCTAAAAATAATAATCGACGTGTCCGAGGGTTTCTCCAGAAATTCATCACCTGTATTTTTATCAAATTTGTTTCTTTCATCATAAACACACTTTGTACGTTCGTTGCACTGACAGTAGAGTTTGATGTGAACATAGACTGCATGCTGGTTCACGATACTATATCTACGTTTTGACCCTTCATTTACTGGACGATTCTACAGTGATGCTGTCAATCAATTTGTAAGTAAAGCTTTATAGAGTTACTGTTGCTATGCCCAGTCATTTTTATGACTTGTTTGGTTAGATTAGAAACAGTGAAAGCTCTTACAGAATGGTTTGTTACTTTGCATTTCGATGTATCAAGTCCAATGTTTCTGGCTGTCCTAGCCATCCACGTGAACACAACAACACGAGCGTTTTTACATCATCCATTATACCATGCATTTTGCCAATTTGGGTTTAGTGTAACAAGTAGCCAGTCCATTTTAATAAATATGGTTGGTTTTTCCCCAAGAATTTTCTGCACAACCTGGTGGAAAAGCATAAAATAACGTTAATGCATGAAGAAAAAAGAAATGTCTATTTACCCTATGGACAAACGTTTGAGTTCTCTTGATTGGTTGTAAGCCACTTGCTATCGGATAATTTTTTAGACCCCCTTTGACATGTTTTTGTAAATATTATACTGTTTGTGAAAGTTATAAATGAAGCAAGAACTACCTTCACCCCCTCTTCATGCCTAATCATACATAAAAGAGCTTCTTTTGAAGGCCATCAGGTGCGTCTTCATTCCACATTTCGACTATTATTATATTTCTTATTTCCTTATGTCTGGAAACAAGCACGAATATGTTCAATTTTTAAGTCAGGAAACCTCCTTGATCAGCAATTACAGGCCCATTGTTTTGCTAAATATTTTTGCAAAAATCTTTGAGATTTCTTTATCTTTACCGTCGATATCTAATCTAATGTCATCCAAGCCAAATGGGTTTCTCAAAGGCAGATCAACTATTACGAACCTTACCGGTTCCTCTAAATATGTAGCAAATATTGGAAATTTAAAAGTACAGGTCAACGTCATCTACACCGACTTCTTTAAAACATTTGATACAATTCATCATGGTAAACGAGGAGACTGCAAGAAAATCTTCGTTATTTGCCCCACGTCAAGGCTTTGGGAAAAGTACTATTTCTTAATGAATTACTTGGGTTTTCATTAAGAGTCATCCTCACACGAATCTCCACACGAAGGCTGCTATCCACTAGGAGAAACCACCACATATTTCTTGTACGTAAATAGAAGTATAGCGATCGTCAGGTGTCATCTTCCCCTTGGAGCAAAGACTTCAACGTGTCAAAAAAATACATGTTTTTGGAGAATAGTGATACGTATATCATAACAATCAGGAGATACGGAAACGCAATATGGCATACCGGTACGGCGACGGGAACTGTCCACCATACGTTAAGAAAGTGACCAGTTATGACAAGTATGGCGGACATTTGCCAGATATTTAGACATTTTCTTAGATAAAGAGTGTTCAAATAAAAAACTAAGATGGACAAGCTGTGTAATTGAATTGATTTACTACTAGTTGGATTGTTCTTCGTTGAGGAGATAATTTATAGAAGGAAATATTTACCTTTCATGAATTGATTTAATTTTTTTACAGTGTACACTAAAGTACAGCAAAATAACGCGTTGTGGCCTCGAACTCTGCATTAAAACGTGACATAATATAACTTGACAGAAATTAAACTTTTGTTGATACCTAGAATTTTAACCAAAACTTTGTATCTACTGATTAATTTGTTAAAAAATTACCAAATTACCAACGCCCAGTTTTTTATTTAACACCCGTTAGTTCATCGCAAGCAGTTTTTTTACTCTAACTGTCCAAGTTGATAGATGGTGATGGTAAAGTTCCAACCAAGGAAAAGTGTAGTGGAATCAAGTACGGTGATTTAGGCGCCCACAGTATCGGTTCCATTTATTCTATCCTATTTTCTCCATAAGTTTGGTTTAAATATTGTTCTTTATTGACTGATGTAAATTAGAATTTTTATTTGTGTCGATTTAGAAGATATCTAGATTAAACCAGAGCTTACGCATCTTGACAGCTGCGATCATTGACTTTGATAATTTGTGGAATATAAAAGACAAAACTGAAATAATTTATATTTTAATATTCTATAGAATGAAACCTTCTTTATTGACTGATGTGAATTAGAATTTAGTATTTGTGTCGATTTAGAAGATATCTAGATAAACCCAGAGCTTACGCATTTTGACAGCTGCGATCTTTGACTTTGATAATTTGTGTAAATAAAAGATAAAACTGAAACAATTTAGATTTTAATATTCTTGCTTTGTGAGGTGGTGCTCCACCATTATGAAAACATATATTTGCTTGCAGTTAGTTATAATGACATATGTTTAAAAAATTTAGGAAGTTATTCTTAAAGAAATTCAAATAATACTCACTACTTAAAACATTTTCCTAAAAATATGGACCGATTGAGTGCGCATTTATAATATTGCACCAAATATTCATTCCAAAGCGCTCCATTTTCTTCTTTCTTACAATAGCATTTTGATCGGAGAAAACATTCCTTTCAGGTAGCAATTTTAGTTTTGAACAATTATGTATTCTTATGTTTTGCTTTAAAACAATTATGGGAGCAGCAAATTACATAGACAAAATTTTACTGCCGCCGAATCGATACCTACCTGCTAAGTTTGAAACACCTTCCATACAGTCCAGGACTTTCTCGCACAAATGGTTAACCATTGCTTGACTTGTTGCCTCTGATCGCACACTGTTGATAATTATATTTATGAATAAATTCTTCAATTTAAATGTTTTAATAAGGCAACTATGGAAACTAAAACAAATACTTACTCGTTTTCACCATCTACAAACACCTTTCACCTTACAATAATCTGTTATTTGCGTTGTTCTGCTGTGATTACCATAATCTTTAACACCTTCTATTTTTTTATTCACAGTCAATCACTTTCTAATTTTAAATTACTGTTAGACTTTCAAGAATTTGTTCGTTAATTCCAGGTGCATATCGAACTTTATTTAATAAATTGGTAAAAAGTTCTTACTGAGGGTAAGATAATAGTCTACGAGGATATATTGAAAAATTCTTAGCCTACTATAGAACCAAACAAAATTTCAATGTCAAAATATTTTATTACTCAACATATTCTCCTCTTAATTGAATACATTTATTACAGCGAACCTGCAACGTCTCTAGACCTTTCAAAAAAAATGTTTCTTCTTGCTGTCCAAACCAGACCTCCACAGTTTCTATTACCTCCTTGTTGGAAGAAAATGTACGACCTTTTAAACTTTTTTTCAGTTGAGGAAAGAGGTGATAGTCGGACAGAGCCAAATCGGGTGAATAAGCACAAACAAAACACCTTTGGATAGCTTTCCGCGTCTTTTCTCTTTAATATTTTCCCGTAGAGTGGTCAGTAATGTCGAATAGTAATCTCCAGTTATTGTTCTACCCTTATCCAAAAATCAATCATGATTACTCCATGGCAATCCCAAAAACTGAAGCAAGAACTTTTCCAGCAGATTTTGGACACGAAACTTCTTAGGTCTTGGAGAACCAGAGTGTCGCCATTCCATCGATTGTTGCTTTGTTTCTGGATCGTAGAAATGTACCCAAGTCTCATCCATAGTAACAATTCGGTTTAAGAAGTCTACATCGTTTTCAAATCGAGCACAGATCGAACGCGATGCTTCTACCCTTGCACGCTTTTGGTCAACATTCAAACATTTGGGGATCCATTTTGCAGCAATTTTTCTCATGTCCAAATTGACGTGAACCATATGATGAACGCGTTCGTATGAAATATTCAGTGCTTCAGATATCCGTTTTAGCCCAATTCGACGGTCTGATAAAATCATGTCATGAACTGCATCGATATTTTCGGGGACTGACACAGAAACTGGCCTTCCCGATCGGTCATCATCTTCAATGGAAAATTTACCTCTTTTGAAGCTTGCATTCCAATTTTGACGGTCGCATACGAAGGACATTGATCACCAAGGGTATTAAGCATATCTTCGTAAATCTGCTTACCTCTTAACCCTTTTAAATACAGGTACTTGATGATGGCTCGATACTCCAATTTTTCGATTTTCACAATTTCGGTGGACATCTTTTTCATTTAATTTATTGCGTGACTCTGGTTTACTTTTTGACGTCAAACTTTACACTGACACTTCTAATAAGTTATTGTTCGTTGCTATGGTAACGCAATATTTTGTTTATGCAAGGAACTGGTCTAGGCTAACTAGATATCAATACATCCTCGTATGTCCAATAGGGCTTATTTTAAAGCCAATAATTTCTCATTTAATGTGAAACGTCAAGTATGTGGATTTTGGGTCTGCATTTTTTAAATGTTGGAGAATAAATGTTGTATTATTTACATGTTTTAAAATGTTGTTGAAGCACTTACAACTTGCAACATTATATACACTATGTAGTCTATCCCTAAAGTTGTTAATGCTGCATTGCATTGTTGCTGTTCGGCGGCTCTATTTGCTAATTCCATTACACTTTTTTTAACTGACTTTCATTCACCTACAAATGGAAACCTTCCCGATCGGTCAGTATTTTAAATTTGCTATAAGTATTCTTCTTCACAGTTATCTAAGGGGTTGCTTTTTTGAACTCACAATAATAAATGCATAATAAACGAAGATTCTTTATTTACATTTTATTGATTTTATTTATATATACAATTCCACTGATACAAGTTGTTTGGAACACATACATAGGTGAAACTTGCTCTTGCCCCATCAAACTAATAATATGAAAGCCTATAAATTTAACCTATGAAAATGCACTTGCCCCAATTTCAAGGGCAAGTGCGGACAGTTATCAGAAAATTTAAAAATTGTTTTTCTTCAGAAAGCTGATTACTAGACATTCTGGTTGCTCAAGAAATACAAAGATAATGCTCTAAAGATTAAATAAAAAAAATGCAGACCACATAATTGGTTTCCTGCTTTTTCTGTTGATGATCAAAGTTGAATTAGAAACATTTTTTATCGCACTTACCCCAACTTACCTGTAATTACTTTTGTGACAATCACTCGAAAAAATTTCCGGACATAATCAACACATTCGGAGTATTGCGAGTGAAATAAAATTTGTAGAAAGTTGTTATTAGTCTGATATCATCTATGAATTCGTCGACTTTTAATTAGCAGATATATATATTATTGTCAACCGAATATAATTACTTTGTTTTATGGAGACCCATCAGTTCAGAGAATATAATTTAAATTTAGAATTTGGAAGTTATTGAATGGATTTTTTTTAAATGACGAATTCTAAGGTTGTAGATATTATGAATAGTAAGTAAATTTGATGATCTATAAACCATAGTTAACTTTATGTGTCTAACATTGGAATCATATCATGTAACCATTTATTAATACAGCCTGTCCGTGTAATATACGGACCTTTGATATTGCTTTTAAAGAGTACATTTTTTCAAAATCGGTTTTGACGATTATTTTAGGTTCCTCAGTAACTACAATTTAAAAATATTTCCAATTATACATGGTGTCTCACTTTCATGGGCCACCTGTCAACTTTGATAGTTTAAATAGAAACATATATTTTTGTTTTTTTTTAATTGGATCAATATCGACCTTCAGATATTCCACATTATTATTTGAAATCAAATTCAAATTTTATTCACACTTACGGCGATAACGACCCTAACTCTCCACGATTATACAGAGTATGAGAAAAATACTGAGGAACCTCCTAAAAGATTCGTCAAACCCGATTTTGAAAAAATCTACTTTTTTAAAGGCAATATCAAAGGTCCGCGTACTACACGGACAGGCTTTTAAACAATACCTAAATATTGGCAACTCGATCATAGAGTGTTACTACATACTTTGACTTTTAAACGCACAGTTGTAGCGTCCAGTTACAGGAGTTCACACCATTGTAAAAATTGTAAATATGATATAGTTTTTCCATTACTAACTTTAGAAATGATCATTATTGACCGATTGTTAATTTGAGTAATTGTTTTTCTTTACGTCCTGCCAGACGCCTCTCATGATACATTTATTATTGACCAAGGTCAATAATGAATTGTTCTTTTGTTGATAATCACAGCAAAGTATATTACAAATTGCTAAATTAAGCGAATATAAGTTTAACCAACTATACTTCACAGTACAAAACAAAGTATATGAATCCCGAATAAATACATATAATTTCTAAATCAAACTTACAAAATAAAAAAATAAACAGAAATATAACACAAGAACCCTAACCTCAATTAATTCGTGTGTACATACCTATACGATTTTAATTACATTTATCTTTAAAATAGTAATTTATTGTGCGGTTATTATAAGTCACATTAGCTACTCCTGTTAAACTTGTAAACAGTACTTGTTAAACTTTCCACTGGTGTATTAATTTCTGAACATCGAACTGAGGTATTGAAACAGTATTCGGATCAGGAATATGGATTTCTCTGTTTTGAGATAAGTACGTCAGGAATTGGTAAATCGGGAATAACTTGTGGCAGAATTGCAGTAACTGACCTGTTGGATGGTAGCAGGTTTAAGCGTAATTTAAGCAATTTAAACGTAAACAACTCGTTATCCCAATCCCCGTAGTCTACTTTAAAAAAAAATTGTATTGTATAGAATAAATCAAAAACTGCTTACTTCAGGTATAGGACATGTTAGATACAATCTCATTGATTTTCGAAGGAGAATTCCCTAGTAACATAAAATGGTGGTTTCCATTTGAAAAAATTGAGTTTACAGGTATTTGTGATACCAAAGTTTAAATCAAATTTTTCGGACGCCGTGTAAATATTTTCGGGCGTCGAGAATGGTTCTTATTAGGGCCGTACTCAGGCTTAGACCTTAGACCCAAAAATAAACTCCATGTTACACTAATTTCTTTGATACCGTACATCTATTAAAAATTTTGAAATAATGCGAATAATTTGAAAACCGCTGAAGCTAGGGATATGAATATTAAAAAAATCAACTGTGCTTGACTACGTTTTTCTAAATCACCATGTATATTTAAAATATTTTTAAAATGTGCAAGTTTTAGTCTATTTGGGAAACCTGCTCACACTTTTTCGGTCAAGTAGTCTGTGGCCCCATAATCGGACAATTACACACTAAATGGACACTCTGTATTGGTACGGTAACGTGGTTAACTGCATATGTATCTTTAGTTGCCTATACTAAAATCGTTCATTAATAGGTGTCATTAGCGATCAATTTTCTTTACATTAATGTAAGTCATAAATGAACGGTCGACGGAAATTGTTATTTGTGTCACTAGTCCAGAAACCGCCTTTTTGCGAGTGTGAGCACAATGTTGTGAATGCATGTGTGAATACTTGCAAAACAGTTCCTGAATGTGTATCACACAAAATTTTTTAGGTCAACAAATTTTAAATCTTTTGCGTACATTCTCGACACTAAAGACTTATTTTTTTGGAGTTGGTATCATCCAAATTTGTTTTTAATTCAAAAATCGATAGTTACTGTTGGCTTGTTATTCTTTTAAATAAAAAATCTGAACGTAATACATCGGTACACTTACAAATGTGGTTCGTACATCTATAACCAATCGGTTTTGTTAACATATTCAAAAACTTATAAGTGAAGCACGTTATAAAGATTATCTCCTGATAAAAGTATAACCTATAAGTACTTCTTCTGTATCTGTATTCAAATAAACGGCTATAACTAAATTGAAACTAATATGACTAAACACATTCCTGTGCTCATACTATCATAAACTAACATAACCTAGGAGTGCAACTTAAGTATCATAACTGAACCTGCAGTATAAATAACTTTGAGCAGAGATTCAGAAGTTCCAAAACCATTGACTTTCTGCATAATCAAACTATGATGGCTTAGCATTGTTAAAATTTTTGTCGCAGGAAGCGTAGCTGATTTAACCGACGACATGAGACCTGAAGCACTGCAGTTGCAGAAAGTTATATTGAAGCTCTGGGATCAATTGAAAATCAATTAATTAAACAACCTTTTACTAGTTCATTCATACCATAACCGTTTACACGTCTACAGCTCTGCCAAAAATGAGTGAATCACATTCATCATCTTCAATGACTTCCATTAATTTTCAACAAATTTTAAGTAACTCCTCTTCTACTCAAAATCTAGAAATTAAATTAAATGATGACCTTTGACAAATATTATCTTATCTCACTTACAAAATTATATAGTGAAGTATCATTTACATCCACTTTAATTAAATTAACGTAGGAACAAAAAATAAGAATTAACTCACGAATTAACGAAGCTTTCTGTTTACATCCACTAAGTTAGCTTAAGAAGTCCTCCTTGAACATTAGTTTGCCATCGCTCATGATAAAAACTGCACACAAACATAATCTAAAATAAATTCAAATTTAACGTAAGAAAATATCATACTTACATCAATGTATGTACAAATTATTTAGATTTAGTACCTCCCATCTAAATATCTCGTATAGTACGTTAATTTTCTGTACGTATACTTGAATGTAAACGCAAGTGTTAACAGAACGATATTAAACATTTTAATTTTTAATGTTACGTACGTTAATTTAATTTCAGTGAATGTAAACGATCCTTTATAAGGCATAGACAATTAAATTTAAATTTGATGTCGCTTAAATACTGCGATTGAGACGTTCATAATGTTGTCACATACTGGTATTTTAGGGGGCGTTTTAAAATAATGCGTTATGCAATAATCAAAAGTGTTAAGTTGTATTAACGTGAATTTCCACTGCAACATAAATTTTGCACATAATCAGCTATTCTAAGCAATAAAAAAAATTAGGTACTACAGACGTCAACAAATAAAATTCAAGTCATTTGAAAGTCGACACTTACCTGAAGTTGACATTACTGCACTGACAATTTTTCTGCCGATTAAGGATTCCTTGTAATCAAACGAGTGTGTCTTACAAGGAAGCGAATTTTAACCAACGCTATCTTATGCGACTCTATTTTAGGATGAACGAATTCATTTGTGCAGATTTAGATTTGCAAGTCGGATTTAGATTTGATAAGACACATGATTGACTATTCAAAATTGAACCTTTATGTGCGTCCAACGCATTAAGCGCAAAGTCTTGAATTGTCGTTTCAGGGTGAGATTTGATCAAAAATCTGACATACATCCAATTTTATATGATGGTTAATTCTGAGGTTATCAACAATTCCAATTGTCATATAATACACGCGACGCAATCGACCTGCCCTCTGGTGTTACCAAACTTTACTATATTTTCACCGGCTATGTCTCTAATCAACGATTTTCCGGCCGATTTTGGCGATTGTAAAAGTAGTGTTTCTGGACGGAGGCCTAAAAACTATTCTTTCACGCAAATGTTTAATGTTGTTTACCCATTGTTTAAAAGAGAAAATCAAAACTATAAAAAAGTAATGGTTCGGTAAACATCCTGACTCCTAAAAATATCTTTTGGAGGTATAGTGGAACCACTTTAACAAAATGTTTTTTTTTTAACTTCTACATCCGCATGTTTTGTGATATGACAAAACCGCTAAGGTGAAACCAAGCCTCATCGATAATGAATCCTAAACTAATATGTTTCCGATAAAAGTGTTGCAGAACCATTGACAGGATTGAACACGTGCAGAATAAACAGTCTCAATAAGTTGGTAGACCGTTTGCACACGGTAAGGATATAAACCTTTCTTCGGTATAATGCGTGACAAGTCATTGTCGAAAGTTCAACTTGTAGGAATGTACTCTTTGTAGGTAAACCATTAGTTTTATTAAGCACCAACCCGTCTCACAAAAAAAATTACTACACCTTGTTTTGCTGTAATGAAAACTGCTGTATTTTGATGTAACATTCGGAATTGAGTATTGCAATTCTATATCAACTTAGTGACCTTATATTAAATACTGTTGGCAAATATCTATACAAAAGACAAAAAGGTAAAGAATTATGAAAAGCAAAACTCACAAAAAAGTAGAAACGAAGAAAAAAGAAAAAGTTAAGTTACGTTATATACAATGTGTCCCCCTAAGTTGGAATCATATGAAAAACTTTTTATTATTAACTTTATGAAAAAAAGTTATTCTTTATAAAAAGTTCTGCATTTTCTAAAATCTAAAATACTGTCATTAAATATTAAATTTTACCAGTCGTATACGAGGTTTGTCAAAAGTATGAATTTTACTCAAGAGTAAAATACCTTTAAATTTAACAATATCAGTAAATGTTATTTAAAAAGTTAAGCAGAATTAAAAACTACGTTCAAATATGTAATTACAACCATTTACATTGATAAAATTATTATATTTATTTAACATTCAAAATAGAGATATTATTAAAAAATAATATAACTTTAATTTTTAATGTAAATGGATGTAATTGCATATTTGAACGTAATTTTTATTTCTGATCAACTTTTCCGATATTGTTAAATTTAAAGGTACTTTACTCTTGAGTAAAATTCATATTTTTTGATAAACCTCGTATACGACTAAAAAAATTTGATATTTGATAACTGTATGTTAGATTTTGGAACATGCAGAACTTTTTATAAAGAATAACTTTTTTTCCTAAAATTAATAATAAAAAAGTTTTTCATATTAATCCAACTTAAAGGGACATATTGTATATAAAAAATTAGGGTGAGTTCACAAATCGGTGTTTTCCAAAGGTGGATTTACAATAACATATCATCCCTAGAGTTATTAAAGAATAATTTTAGTAGAATTAAAAATTACGATCGACGGAAAAGTTGTGTAACTAACTCGTGAATTAAACTGCGATTAAGAATCTTTGTTATTAGTTGACTATTAATGACCCTTATTAATACACTCGTTTGTTAAATAACTATTGCGGTAGAAAAAAAAATGTAGAAAATTTTATTAAATAATTTATTCACAACTAGCGTGCTCATCTTGTAACAGTAATATTTTATTTTTGTAAAATGGCAAAAAAATAGGATTAAATAATTGGATATGTTTCTGAACAATTTTCAAAATGGACACGTCAAATTTGTTTACTAACGATGACACATTTTACAAGAAATCTTTTCGCGATGTGACCACCATTTGTAAAATTTTAAATGGGATAGTAGGGAAAGCGATACCTCATTTAAAAGCTCTTCCTGCCCTGAATACCAACCGACAAAAATTTTAAGTCTAGTAACGCATTCTTCGTATATAGTGTTAAATGAAGTCCAATTATTCAATCTTCAAAAGGAAAAATGAAAAAATACTATGTATAAAACTTCAAAATTAAATGTCACAAGATCTCTATACATAAAAACTTAAAAATAACCTTAATTAAGAAAAAAAACCGTTTAAGTTGCTTCATTTCCTTAAATGGATCATCCTGTATATTATAATAGTGTTAGAATGGATATTTATTATTCTTTAAATTTTGTTAACATTTTCCTATAAACCATTAAATCGAACCATTAACTTGAAATTGTGTTACCAACGTATGGGCTACGACTAATGAGAAAGGTTAATTAAACTTAAAAAAGTTCATTCTAATTGTTATAATATACAACTTTGAATTAAAGTTGTAATACAATGCACAACAACATTTCTTACTTATCTCTGTTGGTATAATTAATATTAATATTCTTGAAGATAATGAAAACATTTATTTTGTTTTATGTTTGTTTAGTATCGCCCCCTTATGGATACAGTACTTATGTATTCATGCTAAAAGTTTTTAAAAAAATTTGTTAATTAATTTTCAAATATAACAAGTGCCTGCGCGACTTGTTTTATGTGCGTAAACGGTTTCTTCATCAGAACAAAAAATTTTTCATTGTTATCATTTGTACCATTTAAGTATCTTGTATTTGTCTAACGTTAACATATTTATTTTTACCAACAACTTGGATTACTGTCACCTATATTTACTTTGCCTTCGTAATCTGTTTGATTGAATAAAAATGTAATTTCGTTCATTTGTTTCGTTTAAGTGAATAATGCACATTTTAAAATACAAAATAAGGTTTCCAGATTTGAATCCCGAACAGTTAAATTACTCAGTTACTTCACTAATTTGAAGAAAAATGTGCAGTAAATTTTGCAATAAGCAATAACTGAATTATTAACTTATACAAAAAGATAGTATTAATTTTAAGTATTTGACTAGGTTCATCCCATTATCTGGTAAGTTGTAAATATATGGTAAATATGAACTATGCGAGAAGGAAACGCGCTGTTGGTCGAACATTGATCTGCACGCAGAAAAAGTCGTGCATTCAACTTCGTGGTTGGAAATTATGTAATACAATCCAGAATTTAAAAATGTAATAAAAAAATTATAAAATGATGAACTCTGCGGAATCAATAAATTTTGTCTTTAGTATAAATATTTTTAATTTCCTTTCATTAATATAAATTTTAGACTGTTTTAAACAAGAGCGGAACTCAAAATATTTTTTTTAAATTAATTGTTGGGTAGAAAAATCATGAACCAAATAATGCGATCGTCTATTTAGATACTAAAAGAATTTTAATCGCACAAAAAACGTATAACGGTTTATGAATTTTGGAGTTCTCGAGGAATTCTAAATCTGTTATACTTTAACTATTTGCAATAAGTATACAGGGTGCACAAGAACCATGGATTTCTTCTCTTACGAAGAAATAATAATTTCTAAGAAGCAATTTTTTGTTAAACAGTGGGAACAGAAATATACCCAACATAATTGCACTTTGTGTTATTAAATTAAATTGAATATTTTAGTGCATACACCAATATGTCAATTTCCGGCACTACTAAAAGTAATAACTTTGTTAATTTAAATAGAGAAGCATAGTATCTAATTTTTATTTGATCCTGTTACATTTTAAGTAAACGTTATAACCTGACAAAAATTCATTTTTAATATCTTTGTATTAATAGTAGCAAATAATCAGGTACTGAGGGTAAAAAATAAATACCAAAAATTATTACAGGTGTACCTACCTGTAATTATTGCCAAACGTCAATCTCACCAAAATATTAAAAAGTTATTTTTTGCTCTATTTTCAAATTCACCATTAAGTAGAGGTTAAAATTTTGTAGGTAAAAATTATACAGCCTGTCCGTTTAGTACGCGAACCTTTAGTATCGTCTTTAAAAAGTAAATTTTTTCAAAATCAGTTTTGACCATTGCTACAATTTCAAAATATTTTCAATAACTTTATTAATAACAAAAATTTCGTTATTTCTTGAGATTGTTTAGATCAAATTTTAAAAATATAAAGATATTTCAAAAATGGTTAATTTTAGGTATAGTATATGATACAAAAATTCCATCTTCAGATAGTGGTAAATTTATATGCCTCGATAAAGACGCGACTCATCCAGACGAAACGTCGGCAAATAAAAATAGATGTAATGGTTCCACTAATTATTCCGATAGTGCAATTCAACTAGGCATCTATTTTTGTAGAATAAGTTAATGCCAATGCAGCTGTACGAAATGTCTTTGCATCTGCTCCCCAAGTTCCAGTTAATTTTTAAATGACATTATTTCTTGTTTTCATGTGTTATTTGACTTTTTAAAATGATCTTTGTAAATTAAAAACGTATCTAAAGTTATTCCAAGATAAACGGGGTTAAAATGATGGTTTAACTTTTTATTATTAAAGGTAACATAAAGTTTTCAACTTTTTTCTCTATTACTTAAATGAAAACAAGAAATAAGTTTCTTCTAAAATCCAACTCGGTATGCTTTGTCAATGCAAGTACTTCATCACAACAACTACTACCAGATCGAAATCCTGCTTGTTAAATTTGTATTTTTTGTTTAATTATTGGATTAATTATTTGAAAAATCAATCTTTCCAAAACCTTATAAATTACACTTAACAAACTTATTAGACGATAAGAAGTGGGGTCTGTAGAAGGTTTATTTTTCTTTAAAATTGTAACAACTTTAAATTTCTTTAAATGTATTGGTAACTAACCTGTATTATAAATATCATTGAGAAACATAAGTAGCCACTTCAACGAATAATTTCAAATTTTCAGAAATTCTGGATGTATTCCATCAAACCCGGCAGCTTTCTTTGATTTTGTCTTTTTCAGTACATGTTTTAGTTCTTATCTAGTAAAAGGTGTAGATTTTTCTTTCTTTTGTATGCACTTTTCATCTTTTGTGATAATTGGTTTTTCTACTTTTATTCAGTTTGAAACATTAACCAACCGAGTAATAATAATAATAATAATAATAATAATAATAATAATAATATAACAATAAATTTATTTATTTATTCGTATGGTACATTACACAAATATTGTAGTGTGATGTAAGTGTGATGTATGGTGCTCAAATAATAATAATAATAATAACAATGCACACAGCAAATCTGAAGAAAACATATGACAAAAAGAAGGGAAAATATTCAGAATTAGCGATACAGATTAAAAGAAATTGGAACCTTAATCTTAGTATCTATAGTACCCATAATCATCAGCGCTGAGGAAGTAGTTCGCAAGGAAACAAAAAATAAATTAAAAACATTAGGTTTAAGAGAGAGCATTATTAAGAAAATTCAAAATCTATTATTTTAGATACCTGTAATGTTGTTAGAAAAGTAATAAGTAATTATTAATGTTGTGTTACTGTAGAAGTTATTTATATGTTTTGTAACAAGCTAAGGTTTCCAAGCATATATTTATTGTACCTGTAAACACAAAAGTATTTGAATAAAAATAAATAATAACAATAATTTCAAGACTCTAATAAAATTTTGTCTCCCATAACTTCTAATTAAAACCTTCGTGTTACACCCTGCATCCAACATAGGGACTACCATTTAAAACACGCAACTTAGGTGTATACCCTCTTGTATAAAAAAATATGTTTAAAGGATGCAAAAAGTACTCTTCTATAAGAGAGAGACGCGAGAGAAGAAATACGGAGCTATGACACAACCTGTACTAAGTTAATTTATATTAGGATTAAACTTAAAAAAATGAATATTGAATCCATTAGCATAATTATATACTAAAATCAAAAAATTTTGTGTTTGTTTGTATGTTTGTTAGGTCCTTTATAGATTCATCCTTGTAGGTTTCAGGCCAAAACCAAGTATATAATTGGAAACAGCATTGAATTGGTGGGGAGAATTGGGTAGGGAGAGATAGAATCCACCGGAGGGGTTTGGGCGATATCATTTAGAACAAAAGAAGCCATGGAATCTCTAACAAAGTGTGTAATAGCGCTATACGATGATTCAACCAAACAAGATGGTAGAAGACAGGGAGATATTTTTGACATTCTCGAATTTCTGGTCATTCCTCCAGAAGTGATTACGGAAGAAGAAGCAAGGAAGCAATCACTATTTAGAGTAAAACGACATTTAGGTTTCTGCTCTTCACTTAAAAACAGAAGTTAATTCACATCTCCATTGTTCATTTACTGAATGTAATGAAACTTGACCGAGATGTTCACAGACACTTTATGTTGACACTCAATTGAGAAAAAATCAACAAACATTGTATCATTATTGATAATTGGGTAATTAGCACTGAGCACAATTGTCGCACTGGTCTTTTTTTGGTCTGTGGAAACCATAGTTGAATTCCTTAGTAAAGATATGCTTGTAAAATGAAGAAGTGACAGGGACCAATTTGCAATATTTCAAGTAATCTTGATACATACGATTTTTGAAAAAGCCTGTTGGGAGGGAACTGAATTTATATGGTTGTGAACAATATCTTTATACTGTTCTGAAATTTTATTGGGAGCCGGATTCGAACCCCTTCTATCGCCGTCTACTATTCTACTATCTAAAGTTTTCTTCATGGCAGTTTCGACTATTTCCCAGAAATATCTCAAGTACCCAAGAAAAAGTTTTTGCAAACTTGTTGCTTTCCATTACCAGATGTCAAGGAGTAAATTAGTGTAAATTATGTTCTTGAAGCAGTGTTCCCTTAATCAACCATTGCATATCTTCTTTTCGGTACTTTTTTGGTTACACATTTGCTAATGAAGCTCCATCTAGATCTTTCATCTTTGAGAGATAAACAGTATTGAAATATTTGCTTCCTTTCTTGCGAGCTGAATTTCTGATTGCAGTTATAGTGACATTTACAAAACACCGTCTTCCCGGCTTTTGCTCTCACAGTATTTTCTTTTTGAGATAAATATTCTTTGCCTGCAAGTCTGAACTGTTTTTGCTTATTCCTTTTGTCTGGCAAACGTTTTCGTTTTCTTGTTAGCTGTTTCTGCGGATGACATGCAAGTTCTTCATCATTGTCTATTCGTTCCATCTACAATTTCTTGTTCAGTGATTTTTTTTATGCTTTTTTTTTGTCTCTGAGGTTCTGATTCTTCTCTTTCAGAAAAATCCGACAGAGAATTTTCATCTAAATAATTGGGATTTTTATCTGCGGATCGTCTTCACTTGAATCTAGAAATTGAAACTATTGTGGAACTATTTTCTTATGTAATCACTTTATTTCAGTAATTATTGTGCTCATTTCTCGAGACTTAATGAGAATACGAACATGCAGAAGAACAGTAATTTTCACAAAGATCTATAAAATCATAATTATGTCCTCATAACCTAATTGTATACTATGAGACATTCTCATTCTACATGGTCTCTCGTCAAGAATTTACAAGAGATGCATAATATCATTAATCTTACCTTTAGCATTTTCTTCATTAACGACACTCTTCAAACACAGTTCAACGAGCAACTTCCCGCGAAAATTATGTGCCATTGTTCAACAAACATCAAGCTCACCACAGAATCTAGGAGAAGTGACACAGCACAGAGGCAAAACTGATTCTAAATTGACGTACAGATCGTTGGTTCCAACTTGAACTGTTACTGTGCTGTTTTCACATCTGGGATTAATCACTATAATATTATGGATAAAAATATTAGTGAAATAATGTATGCCGCTAAAGCATACTTCACCATTGGAAAAAAACATACGTGTTTCCATTTAGTTCCTTTCACAGTTGAACGAAACTTACGGTTATGACTAGAAAATTATTTGGATCACTTCACCAATGCATTCTTTACAGTTTTCCAAGTAGAATGATGCATTTAACTCATTTCACCTGAAAATGTGGCTTACCTCTGTTCACAAGCAAAACGACGATATATATACAAACGATAAGCTTTTCGACATCTAGTGTCGACTCGTGAAAGCGTTCACGTACGTAAATGTTAGCAACTTTGCCGACAGGTATGTAAAGCAGTTACATAGTCGATTCTTCAATAATTATAGCCAACCTAACACAGCGCGCGTTTGTACAATGGTGAACTTATACTCGAGTTCTCTCACTCCTGATGAGTCCCAAAAGGACGAAACAGCTGTCGGGTGATTCTCAGTGTTTGTTTGCTATTGTACAACCTCTTGCGTACTTTTACTGCGGGCGATTCGAAATTTTTATACTTGCCAACTCATAGGTTGGCTATAATTGTTGAAGAATCGACTATGTAACTGCTTACATACTTGTCGGCAAAGTTGCTAATATATATATATATATATAAAGAAAAATATAAACCTCAAAATAAAACCAATTAACGACAATAAAAAAGACGTACAAAACAGGAAAAGAATGCAGGAAGAAGCAATAATAATAGAAGTAGGCGAAAAATTTTATTCCTAGATGCTTAGGGATAGAAAAGCTAAGATGTTAGATAGTGATATGTTAAGAAAATATTAAAAAAGAAAGGAAGACAATAAATGGGAACTTAATACTAACGGTGAAAAAGACTCGGATGAACTCAAAAAAGTTGTTACAGAAATAATTCCAGAACAAATAATACGAGTAACTGGATTAAGAAAACCTAAAACACTATTTATAAGAGATATAAACAAATATACTGATAAAGTAGAAATAAAAATCAAATCATCCGAACGTTTAATATAATAGATAGATGGATAATAGAAATTAAATCACTACGGCCAATGAGAGATGGCAACAAGATCGCTACAATAGAAGTCAATGAAGAGGTGGCAAAGAAGATACTAGAGTCTGGTAACGTAAGAATCGGTCTTTCATAATGTAAGTGTTTCGAGAAGCACTTCGGCTAACAATCATGTACCAGCATAAGAGCTTGCGGTGGTTACTGCAAATAAACACAGGTGCAATGTAATTGCCATTTCAGAACCAAATGAAAAATTAAAATTAAGAGATAATGTTTATACAAATAAGTCCAACACTGCAAGTCTTGTTGAAATAAACAAAAATTTAAAAATATTGAATGTAAATACAGTAAATTGTTATTGTTAAGTATATGTTATGAGTGAAGAAGGTTTTAAAATCTACAGTGTTTACATTAGTCCAAATTGTACAATAGAAGATTTGAAATATGCACTAAAAAGATACTTACAAGTCTACCAAAGCAGAATGACAGCACTCAAGACAGAAGAATAATACTGGGAGAATGTAATGTCAAACATATACGGGGTGTTAATTAAGTAATTGTACAAATTTTAAAGGGTGAATCTTTGACTAATTTTAAGATAAAAAGTTCATATGCACATGGGTCCGCAACAGCTTGGTTTCTGTGATACAGGGCGTCCAAAAAAACTATTTTATTTGTTTTTAAGTAACATGGTAATTGGATGATAATCGTGATACCGGGTATATTGATGACGAGAAACTCAAATAGTAACTTAATTTTTTGTTTAATGTTAGAGGGCGCCACATACAGTAATGTTCCTGAATCTAATTAGCCATAACTTTTTTGTTTCGCATTGTGTCATTTTTGACTAAGCCCACCCATTCTCCATTCAATTTTACACACAAAAGGCATAAAAAAGGGTTTGTCGACCAAACCGAAAGGAAACTGGTATTATCATGGGATAAAAATATTAATAATTATTAATTGAGTAAGTCCCTCAATTGGTTCTATATATTAATTCTTCTTATTCTTCCTTTAAGTGGAGGTAATTAAAACACTGCAGATTTTTTTTTATAAAAATGCCGACGTTTCGCCCCTACAAATGGAGGCTTCTTCAGGGCTATTTTAGCTATTCCACAGTTAAGTCAAAAATAAGGCGACATGGATAAAAACAAAAACAGTTAAATATGTAACACATAATTAAAAGAGAAAACTCTTGCACGACATATAAAATAAGACTAAGTGTCAGTGTTTTGTGTGTGTAGAGCTAAACTTATATTATTTATTATCTGTGAATGTTAGTCGTAATTGTTCTATTGAAGAGTTTGCCGTATTATATTTATAGAAGAAATTGCAAAGTTGCTTCGCAAGCTAAACAAAGATAGAATTATTGGTAAAATGAGTATTGGGGTGGTAACGTGAAAGATGAAAGGGACATTATCTTAGCGGAATACATAAACACCCTACAACTAAATGACGGAACCTATCCCTCGTTAGTGCGTTCGATGAGGAGTTCCTAGATTGACCTCACCTTAGTGAGCAAGAGAATAGTAAGAAAGCTAAAGTCATGGGAAGTAGTTAATGAAGAATCGTTAAGCAACCATAAATATATATATGTAAAGCTTAACCGCACAGAAACGATACCAACTACGACGTGGAAATGTGGTTGGATAGATCTAGCCAGACTGCATGTAAGATTCCAAAGAGAATAAAAGTAGAAATGTTAAAACCTGCCAAAGAATGATAGCGACCCCTATGAATCGACAACTCCCAGATTCAGGTTGATAAATACCAGCTACCATACTAGTGGGGAGGAGAAATCAAACCATGCTACTCCAAAGCCGCATTAAAAGAAAGAGGTTTCAAACAGTTCGCAACGACAGACGGAATATAAAACAGCAAAAAACAATCTGAAACGAGAAATAAGTCGAGACAAAAGCGTAAATGGAAAGAAGTGTGTGCCAAGGTGGAAGAAGATATCTTTGAGGACGCATATAAAATTATGGAAACACAAACAAAGTTTACAGGTATGCGGATGAGTCTAAAATCAAAAAAAACAAGAAGAGCTATTTATAGAATTGTTTATAGAAATAATACACGAAGGCTTCAGTATTGTTAAACACAAAAAATATCATACCGTTCTCGGAAGACGAAGTAACATATTGTGCAAATAAAATAAAAAATAATAAATCTTCGGATCCAAAGGCAATCCCACCTGAAATAATAAAAAAATGAATACATAATAATTAAAAAAATTAAAGAGAGAGACCTACCTGTACACTTACAGAACATAATTAAATCGCATTTCAGCGACAGGTAAGTGCAGCTTGAGAAGAGGTCAACAATGAACATCAGACTCGCTCCCACACTGTGGAACATACTAGACGATGATGTCATGTTCCAGATGGGGTTTCGTTAGTCTGTTACGCCGACGACATGGCAGTGGTAATAGTTGCAAAAGATCCACATGAACTAAAACTAAACGGGAACGCAACAAATAGAACTGTGGACCTCCTAAAAATAACTCCAGAAAAGTCAGTGGCAACCAGAGAAATGACATACTAGTAGAAGATGCATTGATCATTTAAATATATGAGAGTAAATTGAAGTTGCCGTAAGGGGAAAGTGGGTTTTTTTTTGAAAATTAAATAGTACTCACTTATGCGCTTGCGCAACTTTTAAATTTAATTGTCACAAATCATGTTGCCTTGTATTAGTTACATACAATGAATCCGTATTTGCCTTCAATAGGATATACTTAGCAGGTAATTTTTGTGTTGTGTGCAATAGTTGGAGTAGCACCGGATCATTTCACGTGTAAGTGTCAAATTTACGTTGATTTATGTGATTTATAATATAGGTACATTTACAGTTTTCCGAAAGATGCTAGTTGACGGGAAAAATGGCTAGATATCTTAAATTTAAATAAAGAGAACCTCAGGCATTTTCTTCTCCAAACGTGCATCTTCATCATTTTCTGTTATTGTCTATGAATGTTTTTCGTGTGACAATCGGTGCAGATATCGGATGCCTGTGGAGATAATAGGTGTTGAGAACAAAATTTTCTTTGAAGATGTCTTACGTAAAAATACACCTTCTATGTCGCTGCTGTACAACTACACGCTCTTTCTCGTAAGATAGGGTATTCGATAAACGTTGCAAAATAATAATGGTTTCACTATTATATATATATAATATTGTTATATGTAATAACTCGGCGTCCACCATTAAAATCAGGGGGACGCTTTGTGTTACACATATAGACCTTCATATTAAACTTAGTTCAAGAGATTGTCGTTGGGTGGCGGTAAAATCGTTATGGATATACACATGTATAACTAAAATTATTGCAAATATTCACCGAGCGTCTATATGTATTGCATCTAAGAATCGGTTCACATGGTGTCTTTCTACGTCATATTATGTGTGTAAGGTAATTGCACTAGGCGTCCATGCTGATTTTGACTTTGTATGTTCAGATTAAGTTATCGGTTTACTGAGCGCCTCAAGATTTTTTATCGTAATGTATCTTTATATTAAGTTTGTAAAGTAGTTATTCAGCGTCCTTTAACAAAACACCTATTTTAAGTGGTTACCGGTATGGAAAAGCGTTATCAATTTCAAAAACGAACGCTGGAAATTGTGCAACTTGCGAAAACGGTCAACGAACACGAAAATATTTGTAATAATGGTAAGTTTAAACATTGTTACTAATAGATTATAAATCATTTAGTAAATGTTATAATTGTGCTATAAGAAGCTTCATTTGTTAAAGATTTTGATTAAATAATACGAAACCGAAATATGTGCTGATACTGTACATTTCTTTTTACTTTCTCCACTCTTTCTTGTGCTTGTGAATCCCAATCTCTCCTTACTATATTCCTTCCACACTTTTTCCTTCTTGCCTTATCCTTCTTATCTCTTCTCTCGCGTATCCTCTTCTTTCGAAGTACCTTCTTTTCTCCATATTCTTTCTCTCTCTCTTGTTTATCTTCTTCTCATCGCCATTCTTCCTGACTGAATTCTTAACCTCTCCAACTTTATTTTATCTCTTCTTTCATTATATATCTAGGTGTTTTTGTCTCAGCCCCAGTGTCTATTTCTAGTATTTTGGTTGAATTCCTTCTAGCTTCTTCTATTCGTTCCATCTCTAGATCTCCGCTTCATATAGCATTACTCCTCTCCTCCATGTTGCTATTCATTCTCGTCCATCCTCTTTTCTTACATAATTTAACGAGTTTCTTTCTTTGTTTGTCTTTTGTCCCTTGTTATCCCCCTTTTTACCTTCCCAACTATCATCATTCCGCCTCTTTTCCTATACTTGCATTAAAATCCCCTCCTGTTATTATTTTCTCTTCTTCTTCCTTTTTCCCCATTTTCTCAACTTTTATTTCTTCTCTTTTCCAAATTTAAATAATGCAATTAAATATTTAAATGCAATTATCTTTTCTCAAACATATTTTTTTCTTTCAGAAAATGAAAAATTTATTTAGATAATCTAATGTATGAATGTAAGCTTTTCGCGGCTGTTGTTTTATCTTTTGGGTTGAGCCGTGTTCGTCCTTCCTTCCTTCGTTCTCTGCTTGACGTTTCGCTAACCATGCTGTTAGTTTCTTCAGAAGTTACTCTAAAGACTGATATTGTTGTCTTCTGCTCCTCGTTATATACCTATGTTCCGCTACGCTTGGTTGATGCCGATCAGTGACGGGTGGTTGGTTTTCGATGGTTGGTTGATCTTCTGTTTGGTGTTGACTAATTTTGTGGTGACATTTGTTTTCTTTGTTTTTGTGAAGAGTTAGTTTCCACGTGTTGCTTAATCGGTAACCATCTTCTCACATTCCATTTCTAAAAATAGTTTTGTATTATAACAATGACGTCACGAGTTTGAAGATAACGAAAGGACGCTGTGTAAACCTAACAATGACCAAGGACGCTAAGCGGTATTAAACCTTGATCCCCGTTTATATGGATGTATAAAGAAGTGCGCCAGGTGACAATGTTTTTGGACCAGACGTTGGGTGGAACCATATAGCAGTATATATATATATATATATATATATATATATATATATATATATTTGCAAACACTACACTAATACTAGATTACAAATTCTAAGTAACCGTCTTAGACCGGGAGTTTTTACAATGCTACCCTAACGAAGCTTAAAAGGGAACTGACTCATTTTTAAAATCTAAATTACTTCCTTGGATTTGACCATTCGAACTTTCCGACTTATGGTAACGATTTTTATTGGTCGATGGCAGGTAACAATACAATACTACTTAAACCAAAACTAAATATATGCTTGACACAAATCCAGCTTAAACCCTAATCAGTTACAATATAATAAATCTAAATGAACTAATTGTGTTTTGTAACTTTAAATTTAAATTTAACGGATGAAGCAATATTATGGCTTACGAATCTGAAGGACATCTGAAGTTCAGCAATTTTTTGTATTCTTGTCTTCATTATCTGTTTTTCCATTATTTTGTTTTGCTATTTCTTTAACCTACTATTTTTTTCGTCATTGTCATGACTGGCGCTTGAACCGGTCCATTATATGTCGTCATGCAATGGCTGTGCTGTTATATTTTATGTTCTTATTTACCTTCTATAATGTTTACACACTTAATTAATATTATTACATGTGAATACTAAGGTGGGTAAGGGTTGGCATGTTTAGGTTTTAGTGGTTTTCCTAAACCTTGAAGTAAATGCTTTGCCAAGACAACCACTATCACATTGTCACCACACTATCGGTATACTGATCTTTGACCATACATAACACTACATCACAATACAATATTTGTATATTGTACCATACGAATAAATAAATAAATAAATAACTAAAATTAAAAAGTATTTTTAAAAACACCCTATGTAATTTAACTATAATAAATTTGGTCAAAGAAGCAAAAAAGAATAATATCAACACAAAGAGAAATGGCACTTAGAGTAGGGTCGGTATTTGGGACGGTTCCGACGGACGCCCTACTTGTATTAACAGGATTAATTCCAATTAAACATCTAACCACAGAAAGCCAAGGATTATTCGGAAATTGAGATAACGTATACAAATTGGCAAAAACACTGGGACGAGAGTAGATTAGGACTAGGGACGTACAGCTTGCAAAAAATATTCCAGAATGAGCGGAACAAAAATACGGACAAATAATATCGTACAATGCCTTATGGAACACGGATGTTTCATGAAGTACGTTAAAGCAACGTGCTTGTACTATAGAGACGATGATGGTCCAGAACATACATCATTTAACTGTAAGAGGTGGGAGGACTACATAAACGAACTAGAAGAAATAATAGAAACAATGCTAGAAGATGAAATGAAATGAAAAGAAATAGAACAGTTCATGATTAATATAATAAGCAAAAAGGAAAAGGCGAAAAAACAGAAGAAAAATCACGTTCAAGCAATAGAAGGCTTTGGACCTTCTCTCTCTCCTTTTCTGTGGTTATATTCAGTAGAGCGGTTCCGAAAAGGAATGAAGGGAAACGAATAAAGGAAAAAGTGGTGGTTTTAATGGGTATGGCTGATTTACTCACATTGCCTTATTTTAAGTCGCCTATAAAAGATTTCCCTACTTAGAAAGGGGAGGGGGAGGCTTGGGCTCATGTAGTGATTTTTTTGTAAGCTACATTTCTGCCACCTGTCAGGCAGATCGGGGTTTCAACTAGTACCTACTAAACTTCGTTAATTTTGATATTTTCCCAATAAATAGAAGACTTACCAAAGCTCAGACTGACTGAGGGAAACGTCTTCGATCTTTTAAATACGATTGTGTTATTTTTAAATCACTTCACTTATAAGTCCTGAAAAGGATATACATGTATACTATGTTTAGATGATTTTTTTTTTTTTTTCAAATCGCTGGATTCGACGACATTCAAAAAGCATTTAGTCGCAGTAGTAAATAATGTTCTATTCGAACATCTACTTAGCATTTACTGCAGATTTTTTTTAAGGTGTAGGATAATTTCCTTTCCAATTTATATTAGGTTCTAAAGAACATCGACAGGTGGCGTTATTTAAACACATCCCCAGTCACCCATGAAAGTTTCTCCCCTAATCTGATGATTTTCCCTATAAAAATACAAACTTCGCATTTAAAACGCAATTTCTACTTGAGAAATCCTCTAGAAACTCTTCTATTATAAGCGATCAAACCATTGTTGACGACTAACCGCTAAAAAACTGACTCCCAACTGTTATTCATCCGCCCGCCGATTCTCTTTTTTGATTTTCACAACGTTCTTCTTGTATGATGGAGCTTTTGCCTGCAGATTCAATTCTCCATGCAAAACTCTGTAGTGCAGCTTCTTACTGCTAATTTGAATAACAAAGATTTTATTGTGCGCCTTTGACACTTTACCCACTCACCTGCAATAATTGAACTTACTGAACTGTAAAAAAAAACATCCAACAGGTGTTCTCTGCTGTCAACGCGGCCGTGTCTACACTATGGTCAACCGTATACAGAGTGCGGCAACGACAACCGGTGCAGATAAAAGTTTATTTATTTGTAATCACGACACGCTGTATTTAATAATTTTATTTCACATTTTATCTTGTAAATATTAAGACAATAGCGCTGTAGTTATTTCTCTGACTGAAGCGATCGCAAACACAAAAATAAATTCTGTTTCGCCCCTGTTCTCAATTAACCTTTATTTAATCATTTTTCATTGGGCATCGGTGTGACAGTGTAACAGTAGATTAAAAATGGGGGCTGATATTTAAAAACATTAAATAGCGTCTTAATTATCTTTTTCTATACTTAAACTGTTGTAAAAAATTCTAAAATAAAAACAAAAATTACCTGACCCGGGTGTTTTTTTTTGTTTGAACTGCCTTATTTAATTTATCAAATATTTTACCACTGAACTGTATACAAAGCGATACAACGATGGTACTATTATAAAAGTAAAGAAAATCGAAGACAGATATGTAAATAAGTTCCTCGTCTTATTTATTCTCCATGTAGCCAATGGACGAAAAATATTAAATAGAATTAAAAAATAAACCAATTGTGAAAAGATCTGGTTTACCATTCCCTAATATTCACTATGACTAAAATGTTGATGAAAAACAAAACCCAAACTATGGTAAATTCGTGAAGGACAAAATGACAATGTCTAAACAAAATAAAAAATATGGAATACGCATTATTCCAATTAATTTTTTATATGTTTAACGAAATATATATTATCAGAAATACATCATCTCCCCCGGAATGTATAACGCCCAGATAATTCTATATTTGATTATGAACTTCCCGAAGTTGCCGATAGGTGGCGATGCGTGTTACATTATTATAATATTTTAGTTTCCTGTTATTTTCACCTAACACTTAATTTAAAATTAAAGATTAATTCAAACAAACTGAATAGTATAACTAAATAGTATATAAAAACTTTTAAAAAATTTATTTTTAAATTATTGCGTTGTTCCGTCTTGTGGTAACATTATTTCGCGATATTCAATCAATGACGAAACCGCCAACGCATATCGCCATCTATCGGTGACTGAAGGAAACACTAACACGTATATAGAATCTACTGCTTGTATCTATGGGACGTTCTACATTCCGGGGAGATGATGTATTTATGATATTATAAATGTCAGTCGTTAGACATTTAAACATTTATTTATTCATAAAGCAATATTTAATAAAAATTATGTATAATATTATAACAGCAACACGTATCGCTTAATGGTTTTATTTTTATTATCTAATTATTATAATTTCCTTGAAATCTCTGTCTGTCTGTCCGTCTGTTTATCATTTCCTCCGAGATGTTTCAAAAAGAAACTGAATACACCATTCGATAGAGGATTTTAAGGCGGTCTGGATGCAAGGGTTTTTAAAACTGTAACTTGACCCCCTTGGGGGCTGGCAACACCCACTCTCAATAAACTTCAAAATTAATTTGTGTTTTTATTACCAAATACGTTTGTTTTGACAAGACAAACATCTTTTG